>VYZV01023887.1:165088-198393 GCA_013401275.1 Pandion haliaetus
TCAAATTTAAGAAAAAAAAATAGCCTTTTTCGTAAAGCTAAATATTCTGATACAGCGTCATTGAGCACAGCCTTGACATCAGTGTATGGTAGGGAATTGGGTGGACAGCAGAAGTCCTTGATGTTCCCCACTGCCAGGAGACATACACCTGGGACATCTACCCTTGAAATTTTCACAGCTGCTCAGCACCATGCTGATATAAGCACTGGTTAGAGCTCCAAATTTATTACTCTCTTTTTAGGGAGGCTATAGGGAAGCCTGTTATCCAAACACTTGATTTAAATTAGGATTCAACCTAAGACACCTAAAAACATACTTGTTAAGGCATTTCTGTGTTTAATCTCCATTTCTCTGGTACTAGCTTTCCAAGTCCTCTGTTTTCTCCTTCCCTTTCGGGGAAAGGGGATTTTCCACCAGCAGTGTAAGGACTACCAGCTGGTGCACACAGTCCCACCAGTACATGGTGGACCTGAAAGGGTGAAATCATGGCTGCTGGCATGTTATGGGAGATTTCAGCATCTCCCCTCCCTGCTGTCTTGTGAGAAGTGTGAATTAGGCAGTACTGCACATCTGGGGATATCTATAGCAGTGGGTTCACAGGAGGCTAGTCCTCCCACAGCTGTACATTCATGGTCAAGTACATGGTTGGATGAGATACCTTGTCACCATAGGTTTTGCCAACCCCTTCTCAGCTTTGCAAGTTCAAATAACAGGATTTTCTCTCAATGGGAGCTGAGGTAACCTTGGTTCAAGCTGCCCTACAGAAGAGGTACAGTGGCTGATCTAAGAAATTGGAAGAGAGGGTTTTAGTCTCTTCCCACTCAGAAATCACACATGTAATCGGACCTCACATCTAGACTAACACCCTGCCTCGCCTTAGCTGTAATTGAAAAATTAAAAAAAAAAAAAAGGAGTCTCTGTATGCTAGAGGCACAATTGTATCAAAAGTCTAGAATGAAATACAGGCATTTTTTGCCTTTGGGCACCCAAACTGGAGCATCTAATATGCCTGCTATCCAGTCAGTTGATACTCAGAAGTTTCTGAAAATCAGCCCTTGGAAATATCAGAGAAAAGCTCCCAAAGTTAAGAACCCTTCTGTCAAAAATCAGTTCTTACTTGGTAATTTGGAACAACTTACATATCCTCCCCACCCCCAAATGCTTTTAGGAGGTTTGAATAACCATGAATACCCTTTGCATTTGGGGTCAGACACAAAACTACTCCCAAGCTGACACCTTACCTACCATGTTCCCAGCCTGGTGCGAATACTGGCTTTGAAATGGAAAGGTTTATGTCAGAAATGTTGACACAACCCTAAGCCGGACTGATGTGGGCGTCAGGGAGGAGTGTGAGGTGGGATCTCTTTGAATCAGTCTTTCTCCTAATCCTTGGAAGGGGCTGTAGAAAAGATTAATTTTCTGTATCAAGTTTCATTCATTGAAAGGATTTGGAAGATAAAACTCATAAACTATGTGAGCACAGACACAATGTAGGTGAAAGGGTTAAAGGACTGAAGAAGACTCAGTAATTCTCAGAAATGGCAACCAGATATTTGCTGGCATTTTAAAAACACACAGTCTCCTCCACCCTTACTTACCTTTCTGATACTGTGAATTGTTCAGTTGAGATCTATGAGACATTACTGAAGAGGCAGTTGCTTTTCCATGGTTTCTTCTGTTTGTGTCATAAAATGCATGGGCAAAAGAATAAGGATGCATTAATAATAGCAAGAGCGGTATAAATTGGCATAGCTCCACTGAAGTCAATAGAAGAGCCCTGATTTACAGCAGATGGGCTTTTGTCCATCAGTGTGATTGCCTATACACAGTGATATCACAAGACCCTTTACAGAGTATGTCATGTTGCTCAATACTTTGTCTATGCAAGGCTGTGCCAGGTCAAATGCTGTGGTGAAAGGTATGCCAATACAGAATCAGGCCTGCTGTGTACATGGGAGTTTTGAAATCCCAGGAGGAAAGAATTGCACATCTAGAATGAGAAGAGAGATGGCAATAGCATCGGTTAGTAACTGTACAACATAAGCAATCAAGTGCATGAGTAAAGATCTTCAGCTATAAGGAAAAAAGGAAGGATTATGTGGAACTGGACGACTGAACGACACCCAGGTAAAAGAAAAATCTGTTGTATTTCTTGTTTCATCTCACATAAAAATCAGAGAAAAATGAAGGATGGAAAGGAAATGACAGCTGCGTTGCAGTTTTGCTATAACAGATAGGTCACATCATGTCTGTTCAGTCCAGTCTGATTCCATTCCTATCATGAGTTATACATACTCATGAAGGGGTGCTGAATTTGGCAGGCAAAACACAGACAGTCACATCACGTTTTGTAAATCCTGTTGGCTCAGTTTAATCTGCATCCAAAAATATTGCCTGTGTGATGAAAGGGATGGGCTGAGCAGTGGAGAGGCGTTTCAGTGCCTAACGTGTCTGCTCTCATCACCATTACCTTGAGCGTCTCAATTCATCCCTTTTGTCCACTACCCACTGTGGACTGATGGCCTCTTTTCCTAGGGGCAGGATATTATAACAGCAAAGAGAGCTGCCTCTCTTTGCCTCTTCTATTCAGACACCAAGCAATTTGGGAGCAGTGTGACTGCTGGATGTTTCCCACCATGGTCACTTGGAGTAGTGTGGCAACGAAGGTGTGGGGAAACGGGCAGAGCCAAACCCCTAGGTTGCATGGATTGAAACTGGCCCTCTGGCTTATGGCTGAGAAATCTGTTTTAAACACCATGAGCTAGTCCCAAAGTAGTGACATGGGGGTGGGAGAGGACAGAAGGAAATAGAGGGTTAGTGAATCCGGAGCATTATTCTGGGCGAAGATGGGGTTTAGCTTGGGATGCTGTAACTCAGTCCTATGACACAAAACTTTTTCTATGGGACATCTTTTTCAGAGAATGTCCACCATTTGGCCAGCTTCTTGCTTCGAAGGCAGTAGTAAGATGACTTCAGAAAGTGGGGACTTAAGCCAGAGCTGGTAGCTTCTGAAAATAATTATATGCTTATAATTTACTTAAATACTTATTATATTATACTTATTATTTACTTATTATATTTTTATAATTTACTGTCTACCTGGGTGAGTTGTTATCTGGTATCTTTTATCTCTTTTTCTTCCTTCATTTCATTTTGCCCTGTTCACCCAAGTCTTTTTATTCTGTTTTGTTATTCCTTAGAAGATATATCACAGAAGATGCCCTGCCACTGAATACATCTTTAACTGATGTATATTTAATATGCTTTTTCTAAACTCTTTTGATTTACTGTTTTTTCTTATTCCCTATGATAATAACTAGTCAATGTATTACCTTGAGATTTTTCTTCTAAAGTTTTCTCTTTCCCTTTTCACGAACCTAAATATATATTGGCCAATGGCCAAGTAATTTTCCATATCAGCAGCCTTTCTGCTTGCGTGCAGTCAGGAGAGATGTGCCTCTTGTAAAGTCTGCTTTTCTCCAAAATGCGGAATTCTTGTACTCTGAAAAATCCCCAAACTTTCTATTTAAAATTAGCTGGTCAACCACGTGCTGGCTTCCTGCTTTTCATTTCATTATTTTCATGCACCTTTGTTCAGATTTCCCTACCACTACTTAATACCACTTAATACCAAGTAATACTTTATTCTAAAATTGCTCTCACTGAACTCAATGGTAAATTCATGATGTCAGATATCATGAAGATGAAGGGTGGTAAAATTTTATTCCCGTTTATATGAATTGCTCCACCACCTTTGACAATAGTCTTGGAAACTGTTGAATATAGATTGGTGAGCTAAATTTAATGGATGATTTTGTTGCAGTGGTCCATGATCCAGAGAACCAGGGGTGAAATCAGGAGCTAACACAAGTTTGACCTGAGAAAGATGAAAATCAGGTGGTAAATTCACAGAAGAAAAGTCCAAATGCAGCCCTGAATTATGCTTCTGTAACTACAAGAGGGTTTGATGCATTTAGATTGAATTATTGGTGTACATCAATGCAGAAAAAAAAGCAGAATTTGGCTCTGTGTGGTAGATTTTTTTTTTAAAAGCCTAAACCTCTACTAGTACACTAAACAGAGCAAGGCACAGGACTGAGCACTGTCCACACTCTTTAATTGCTAGCACACCCCTGGGTAGTTTTTGGCGCATGCTAACTAGCACTTTCCCCAGCAATGCCCTGCAAGGGGATATTCCCAACATGTAGCACGCAAAGAGACGTCCCTGTTTTTTGGGGCAAGAAGGGAATTCAGCCTTGTGGACGTGTCCTGCAGCATTTGCTTTCAGGACCAGAAAAATGGATCATGGTATGGACGTAGCTGATATAGATAGCAGGCAATATTGCTGTGCAATATATCCTCTGCGAGCCTGGTAGAGCTGGTAGTGGGTCAAATCCAGACATGAGTTTTCAGCACTGAGCTAAAGACTCATTTCTGGAAGCTGCACTTACAACAGACACTGAAAAAACCCTGAAATGAGCAGCAATTACCTGCACCACCTTTTTTCATTCTTTACATATTAAATGAACATCCTAAAAAAGATGTAAGCAAAGTTTGGGGTAAGGGGAAGAGGATATGTAAAGGGTTAAAGCAAATCTATTAGGATGACACGGCTGAAATGGTCCTGTGTGCTCTGTTGTAGATAATTCTTGGGCATCTGCAGCAATAAAAGGAGACAGAAGGCAGCAGTAGAAATGTCGTTGAAAACATGTAGAAGGAAGGTACTTTTTGCACGTAATAGACAGAACGAAAAGGTCACACAAGCTTGTGTGGGTGGTGGAAGACACCACAGAGACTAGCACCCTCACAGAGGTGTAGGGGTGATATTTATCACTAGACTCTGTAAGTACCAAAACAAAGACGCAAAAGGAGACAAAGGGGATTGACTGTTTCAGAAGATAAAATCAAGTGCAGAACAGAGGGAGAAGAAAGGACCAGGCACTGAGGTGGGAGTTGCAAGGTGCCTTTAAAATGAACAGGGAAACTTCTTCAGTGAAGTGACATCAAGCACCTCTGGTGGCATGGCCACACTGATCGATAGAGGATATGGTAGGTCTGGCCCTTTGCTCCTTGGAGTCAAGGAAAAAAAATCTTCTTTCCTCGGGAATATAGGTGTTGGACCTCACTGGATTTTAAACCATGTTAAAATACCTGTAATGTACGTGATGAAATACTCCTTGGCATCTTCTTGCAGAAGACCCTTCGGTTTTAGCTAATCTGCTATGAAGGGACAGATACATTTTGATCACTGGTGAGTGAGTGATGGAGACAATAATACCTTAAAATGCAAGGCTCAGTATAAACAGAACTCAGGTCCAGTTTTATGTACAATTATTTTTGATGGGCTTAAACAGAAATCAGAAACTGATCCAAACTGTGCTCAAAGCCTCCATTCATGTGTTGAGGGACAAGTCTTCCATGCATTGCATGAATCTAGAAATGACAATATAGCACACAGCCTCTACCCTTTGTCTGGTTCAGCTCCAGTCTTGGACTGTCCCATGGGCAAGGCAGTACCTGTGGCATGGGGACTGAGCTCATAGCCTGCGTCTAGTGACCTTCTACCAGCGTTATGGGTCCTTTCTGCCAGCCTAGACTGTGCACTGAAGTCCAAGGGTGAAAACAACCTGGACTCCTGCTTAAGTCTGAAATGCCATATTGTTGCATTAGGTAACCAAGCTCTTGGCTCCTCTCATAATCTTGAAGAAATTCCTTTTGAAGTCAGGGCAAGTCCTCACTGAACCTCAGTGAAGAAGAGCTCTCCAGTCATCTGGATGGCACATCCCAGCAGGGAGTGATGAGCTATGGGCAGACACCCTTCAGTAGGACACTGGCCTTGAAAATTTGGAAAGAAATATTTAGACTCATGTTGTCGAGTGCTTTGTTTGTGCTTACTACCACTTTGACACGGCAAGAGGCTTATGGGTCATGGGCTGACTATAAGCTCTCTGCTTCACAGCCTGTGTAACATTTTTATAATACAAGATGTTGTAGGGTTTTTTTTTTGTCTGGTTGATTTTTTGTATTGTTTTGTTGGGGGTGGTGGTGGGTGAGGTTTTTTTTTTTTTTTTTTCCCTTTTAACAAATCCAAGCGTTTTCTTTGGATCTTTTAATTCTAAAGAATGACTGTCTTCCTCAAGGCATCATCAAAGGACATATCCAGCAAAGACCAAGTTTCTTAACTAACACATACTGGGAAGACTCCAATGTCTTCCATGGAGCTACCAGCCATATAGTCCAGCAGGGACTGGCACTAGAGGTTTATGAGCCCAAAGCATTAAAGAAGAAGCAAGTCCTGTGGCTATTGCAGAGGAAATTATATTAATAAAAGTATTTCAGAAAAATTTGAATTCCTTCCAGTCAGACAGATATTTTTATTATGTTTAAATACTCATGTCAGAGTCTCATTTACTGCAGACTTTTAGAAGAGCAAGGGGCATTCCTGAATGTTATGTTCCATATTTTTCCATTCTGTCTCAGACACATTTGATTTCATTTCATCAAGGGAGTCACTATTCTCCACAAAAGTAAGCCTACTGTCACTTTTTACAGTGCTGTTTTTCCTTTTTTCCCTTGAAAATAAAAATAAGAGTATCTACCTCCTCTTCAGAGAATTCTATGAGGCAGTCTGAAGGACTACCTGGAGGAACAAGATAGTAACTACATTTGGCAGATGGGGCAGTAAGGCAGAGGGCAGTGATTTATTCAGAATGACCCAACAGTCAACCCCTAAAGCAGAGGTGGGGCCAGGATCCAAACCTCTGAAATCTCAGAGTAATGAGTGAGAACATATGTTTCACCTGAGCTCAAAGGCAACGGGACACTAGTTTTGCATGGATTTTAACTTGAACAGTGTGTTTTGGGCAAAAGCTGCTTCTTCAGGTTATTAGTTCCCTCTGACAGTAGAAGAAACTGTTGGACTTCCTGGAGTCACCCTGCTAAGTCAATGTAGAGAGTCTAATGCATATGTACATGTGCATTTTAAGCTGGGTGGTTCACTAGGGATTCCCACATTTGGTTTCAGCAGCTGTTTGCTTCAGTCTTCAGACTGCATGTCATCTTCATGACAGGGTACCTGGGGGAAGAGGGTTGGAACTAGATGATCTTTAAGGTCCCTTCCAACCCAAACCATTCTATGATTCAATGTCCCATGATGTGACATGATGAATGGATGGGTCCTTTTTTGGTCTGACCCCATGCACAGAGTGGAGACCCTCTTCCACTTCATGTAACACAATGCAGAAACTCATCTTTGCAGCCATGCCATTCACACTGGATCATACTCATCTTGAAGGGTTGTCATTTTCCCTCCTTGGCTTTCTGCATTAGAAAACTGAGGATGGAGACATCCTTCTTAAAATAGTATGAAGTCTACAGGTAAAAAGCCCTGCATATGAAAAGTAAGTATTTCAACTGTGTGGATACCAGTACTCTTAAGTACTATGTATTCCAATTTCAGGAGCATCTTTTTCTTACATAGCAGAACCAGACAGAAGAAATTACTCCCATTGTGTGGGGAATTCCAGCATTTCAAAATTTGTTTTGGTAATTAGAGGTTGCGATATTTCATGGAATGGACAGTCTAAGCTGTTTTAAGAGAAACACAGAAACACACTTATCAAAAGGGAGGTCATTAGCCTGAACTACTTGGCACAGGTGAGGACTTAGCTGGCCTGAGGTATGTAGTCCTGACCACCACACTTTAAAAAAAAAGTAAGAAACCATTTGTAAAGCATCTAGAGGAGAGTAACACAAAGGAGAAGAGGTTTAAGAAAACATGACCTATAATGAAAAGTTGAAGGAATTGAGTTTGTTTAGTCTAGAAAAGCAGTGAAGGAAGGGAGGCATGGTAAAAGTCTTCAAACATATAATAGATTTTTTAAAAGAAGACAGTGATCAGTTGTTCTCTGTGTGCGCTGATGGTAGGACAAGAAGAAATGAGCTTAATTTGCAATGGGAAGAGTCTTAGATTAGTCATCACAAAATCCTTCTAACTGTGGACAGGAATAACATAATCTTGATGGGCTGCAGAATCATTACCACTGGAGGTTTTTTAAAGCAGGTTAGACACATATCTGTTAAGGATGATCTAGAAATATTTGATTTTTTACCAGGGCAAAGAATCAGGTTGGAAGCCCTCTTGAAGTCCTTGTCACTTTACTCTCCCATCCTGCTCTAAAGTGCTTTATCTTGGTAATGCCTGTACATTGTCATAGAAATCAGAGTACATGAAACATCTTGTACCATTGTGTACCATCATTCTAATTAATGAAGAGTACTTGCAAAATTTTAAAATTAAAGGTCAAAATAAGGAAAAAAAAAAAAAGTCCAAACAAAACAAAGAAGGTCAAACTAAATATTCCATTTAATCTTGGAGGTTTTTTGAAATGTCAACAAGAAAGTTATCACAATTGACTGGCTCCAAGAAACATCTTGATTTTGGTAAATCAGCTTTTTCTGATGGAAAGCTGTATACTCAAAAGAACATTAACCAATGCTGTTACATCAGGAGGGCTGATAGGCCTTTAAAACTCTGATGTGTTTTACTCTAGCTATATATAGAGAATATGTTTTTAGCAAAACTTCAATTCCTGCCTGGTGGATTGGGGATGGGAAATGGTATTTATACTACAGTCCTTCTTTCAGAGCTTACGAAGGCTGGTTTTTGCAGGAGAGGATCTATGGGCAGATGAGGAGAGCTGTCCTCACTCCCGTTAGAGTTTCAAAGCTGAAGATAATGAAAGCTTGGCAGCAGCTGAAGGAAGCTGAGCAGCTGAGGGGAACCAGAGAAGTTATCATCTCTCTAAGTGGGACTTAATGTGTGATGGGTGATCCAGCCTCTGATAATTTCTGTATGCTTGGGAAAAAAAAAAAAGACTAAAAAGTTGCAGAGAATAAAGACCTAATTATCTCTGTCTTCTAAGCCTTGCTGCAAGTTGCATGGAAATTCCTTTTGGGTCAGAGAAGTGCAATTACTTAGTAATCTGTGGAGAGAGATGGTGTCCTGTAATCACCTGATATTTGTTTACCAGCAATTCTCATTAAATTTTCCTTAATTAAGGAGCAGTTACCTTGTATTTAGGGCCCTGTGATTGTCATTGATGCTTTCTGAGAGTGAAAGCCGCTCTAGGTTGTGGAAGTGGATGTGCCCCTGTTAAAACCATATACCTTGGCCTGGGGGTGAAAGATGGACCTGATGGACCAAGGCTTCCTGTATGTCTTGGGATTCTCAGGCTTTTGGCAACATGAGGCTTTATTTTACTATCACTACCACCATTTCCTTGAAATTACTTTGCCCCAGTCCAATTTCAGAGTCTCTATGATGTGATAACGTACTTTGATGTTGTGTTTTTAAAGGAATCTGAGTGAGATGAGACCACACTCATCCTTGGAAATGGGCAGTGTGGGAATATTACAGCCCAACACCCAAGTGTTGATCATTGTATGTGGAGATGTTTTTACAGATGTCCATGGGGAAGCCCTGAGTGGTGCACGAGCAGCTGGAGCGACTCCTTGAGGGAGGGGTGCCAGACCTGTGCTGCACGGTCCCTGCTACCAGTGGCACCATAGGAAGAGAAGTTGCAAAAGAAGTTGGTGAGAAAGAACTGACCAAGACAGTGTATAGTGCAAAACTAATTTTTTGATCAAAACCTTTAAGAAAATGTTAACTAAAACTTTGGGCTCCTGTCGTGTTCTGCCCAAGAACTGTAGCAACAGCAACTGAGATGGGCATACATTACTTATGCAGAGACCCTTCTGAAGAAGCTATTTTTCTTTTTTGACTACAGTAAAAAAACCCAAGTGTGGCTGAATGTTGGATGTATATCCCCCAAAGCAAATAATTCATAATGAATGCCCTACCCCATTTTAATTCATTCTGTGTTGTCTCTATATGGCAGGATGTCTAGAGGCCAAATACTGTTCTCCATAATGTTGGTGCAATCCCATTGATACATTGATTTCAGGAGGTCACACCAGATTATCATAATGGCTCCTTCAGGCCGTAAAAATCTATGAATACGAAAGCATGGGAGAGCAAGTTGAGGAGAAGTGCAGAAAACTTAACTTTGTATTTTTGTGTGGAGGAGACGGGGGAGTATGAGGGACTGTAGTATAATAGACATGGGGCCTTTTGATCATGAATATGAACACTTTCCAGGTTTGTACCTGTTGAAATCTGCTACTATTTGATGGCTCTAGAATAGTTTATGCGAAACCAGCTGGAAGTCTCTGTACAGTTCCTTGGAGATAAAAGTCAGGTGAAGTCAATAAAGAGGCTTCATTGACTTCAACAGGCTTCAAATCTAACCCTCAGTGGGTAAATGTTTGCAACATCAAACTGTCCAGCATATGATGCCTCCTCCATTCAATTTAACCCTTACCTCTTCTCCCCTCCAACAAAACTCAGCTTTATCTGAATATCTGCTTTGAAACACAGGGAGAAACAAAAAAACCTGACTTTCAGATGGGTACCACTGTAATAAAAGATTGACACCCTCTAAAAAACAAATGTGGCAGTGAGAACTGTTTAAATTTCCTCCATAAAAGCCTCTTAAATACCCACATCCCTTCCCCAGGGACAAGTTTTCCATAAACAGGCAACATTCTTTTGTTGTTGTTGTTGTATTTTTAAGTCTTGTACAGTATCTTGTCGAGATGTCATCAATACAATTGCTTTGACATTTTTAGTGCAGCATTTGGAAAGCAGGTTAGGTTTTTCAGTCTGGCAAGCCAATATAAGTCAGTCTCTGATACTTAATTTCTCTATGAGATCCTTCACTTCTATTATAAACAGATCCAGCAGTTGAGAGATAAATTTCTTGGTAACAGTTTGGACTTTTTTATGAACCACCTGCAAGTTTTCTGCAAACAACATGTTTTATGGGAGCTCAAGGCAATGTTCACCCATCAAGACCTGACAGTAAGAAGTGGATGAATGAGGCCTTATCTCAGCCACACATGTAACCTTCTGTGTCCCCTGGCTTGACCTCCCTCTGCACTCATTTATGAAAATGATTCATCTTTAAAGAGCTTCCTCGCTCTGCCTGGAGGCTGTAGATCTTTCTGCACTGGACTTGTGTAGGCTGAGGTTATAAACTTCAGCATGGAAGGCATACAGAGGGGCTTAATTTTGAACATTAGGGGAAAAAAAAAAAGTACACTGTGTACACTCTTAAAGAGGCAGGTTAAAATGCAGACAGTTAAAAAAATCTCTTCTTGTGAATACTGAGAATTTTAAAAAGGGGGTGACTGACAAAGTGTGTCTCATTGATGTCATGTTAGATTTTTGCTTAAGATCAAAATAATTTTTGAAAGCTATTTGTTCTCATTATTTATGCTTCTTGCTTTATGCGTGTTTTTTCTGGGGAATAATGAATATAAAATAATGCATTTCTAATCAGTATTACATCCTGGCTCTCACATTCACACTAGGATGTACCCCAAACTCAGCAACTGGGGGGGACACCACAGTCTTTCATGACAAAATAATCTCTTGTAGTGTAAATAATAATTTTAAAAGTCGGCAAAAAAGCATTGTGGATTTTTAGCAGTATTTAAATTTCTGTAATCTTAAACTTTATTTTGTTAATGAAAAACTTCATCATGCCTCAAACTTATTTCTGCCCTTTCATTGCTACAGGAAGTAAACTTCTACTCTTCTCAGTGAACCTGAACATCTGAGACTTATCAGTAAAAATAACCTTTAAAAAAATAAAAGCTGGCGTCAGCTTCTGAGTTAAGTTATGTGTTTGAGTTTTTGGGATAGAATACTTTTGGTATTACTTTAGTATTTGTCTCCTTTATATAAACAAGCTACCCAAACTGTAATCGGAAATACTTGATCATTCATGCAGGAAAAAACCCCAAACCCTCACCTATACTGGGAGATCATTTAAACCCGAGTGCATTTATTCAGCTGGGCAGAAGCTGGGTTAGAGCCTGATTCCACTTTGATTGGAGGTGAAACCTGTTCTTCAGGGCATGTGTGAGCAAAAAGTTCCTCCGATACAGATAGTCCCAGCACAGTGTCCTTTTAACAATTTCTTTTTTGAGGTCCAGGGAAACAACCTCACCACTAGCACAACAGAGAGAAACAGAGTCCAAGAGAAGCTAAGCATGAAATCCCTTGACCTGTGTCCTCAGAAAGATGTAGGTGAGAACAGGTACAAGATGGTCATGCTCATATGGATGGAACTTCTCTGTGGCATACTTACCTTCAGGTTAGGCAGACCCAGCAGCCAATATTTAGGATGTTGCCGAGTAAAACAAATCTCTGGAAATCTTGCTGAGTTTGTTGTGAGATAATGGATGTGGGCCTGAGAGCAAAACCCTAGCATGGAAAGTGTCTGTCCTCACTGACTTCATATTCACAGTGATCATTGTCCTCTCCACAAATATGTACTCCATGAAACAAGAAAATTCTGGCTAGCCTCACAGCCTAGCATCGAGGATATTTTCTAGGAGAAATAAAAAGATTACAGGAATATTATAGTTATCTCCTAATCAGGTAATATAAATCCTAGAAATTCATAGTTTATGTTAAAAAAAATTTCCTGACATCCCTCGGTATGGAAAAGAAGTTTCCCCATACAGCTTCTGCTCTGAAGTGATGCACTGAACTAAACACGCCATTCTGGTGGAGTGTTTACTGTTCTAGGGTAAATAGGACATGCAATGCATCTGTGTGTGTTGCAGCACTTTCTAGCTCACAAAACATCACAGGTAGTCATAACACTAATATCGTTCACCAGCTGATCACCTCTAAACTTGAGCTGGTTTTTTTTTGTTCCCCCTACATGACTAAAGTTTTATAGATCTTGATTTAATTGTAATCACAGCCATTAAAACCCATTGGTTCTGGTGAGAACATTAGCCATTAGCTCAGAGAGCTTTTCTTACTCTCCCTTGATTATCTCTCAATGTATTTATACAGTGCACTTCTAACCCCTATAATCCTTTGTTGCTGAGCATTTTTAAGTCAACAAGCTGTGTTCAGACATGTTATATTGATGTAGCACTAAAGACACCTGAAAAATAACTGATATGCCTGTGTAGGATAAGGTGTTGGACTGAAGTGGTATGATCTGGGGTTCTGCAAATGCTATGACCACATTAATGTAGGCTCTATTCTGGTTCTCAGCAGAGCTGGGTCAACTGGATGTGGACACTCTCTCCTTTGACCCTTAGACCACCATTTTGTCTCCTGTTTTGAAGTAGACTATTGATCTCTCTGATCATCCAAGTAGCCCTTCTCTATGTCACTTAATCTATAGTCATGGTTCTAAACATAAGGTGTTTGTGGTTATACACATCCAGAATGTCCAAGTGAAGCTGACTTTAACTACACAATGTAAGCTATTTTTCCCATCCCCATAAATCACTGAGGAGCTTTAACAGTTTTTGTTGAAATCTGATGAAGCTGAAGATACTTTAGTTGGGGTTTGTTGCTGGGCTTTTTGTTTGGTTTGTGTTTTTGCAATGGTTTGGGTTGGAAGGGACCTTAACGATCATCTAGTCCACCCCCCCCCCCGCCCTGGGCAGGGACACCTTCCACTACAGCAGGTTGCTCAAAGCCCCATCCAACCCAGCCTTGAACACTTCCAGGGGTGGGATATCCACAGCCTCTCTGGGAAACCTATTCCAGTGCCTCACCACCCTCATGGTAAAGAACTTCACAGTTCTTTACTGAACATAAAAAAAATCATTACCAAACATAAAAAAAAAAAAATCATTACTGAACATAAATCTCAGCTTCTTCACGAGTCTGTGAATACCACCAGTTGACCAGGGGAAGCCTGTTTTATGTACAGGACATCTGTCATTGGCACATAGCTTTGAGGGTTAGTAGTTGAACACAGAAGTCTTATGACTGTGTTTATGGTACTTGATTGGGCATATTTAATATGCTTAAGAGGAGGGAAGATTGAATGCATTTGATTCAAGTAGTCCCTGGGAAGAGCTGAATGTCAGCTGGGGGGGAGGGAGAGACAGAGACAGACAGAGGGCAGAGCTGTCAGCTGTAAAAGATAATGAACAGCATGCCTGTGGATGAAGAAGGTTGCCAGCTTTAGCAGAACAAATGTATCTGAGTTGGGCTAAATAAACTAAACTGATTCAGAGAGGCTGCAGATATTAAAGATCCTGGATACCAATGAATAAGGATTAAAGCTCCTGTTCTGTTCTATTATTTTCTATTCTAATCTATTCTAGCCCTTCTGTCATTGATGTCGAAGATCCACATCTACTAAAGAACTTACATATCACAGCACTGAATTTAGTAGCTTCTAATTCTCAGGAGCTTTGTTGATATTGAGTTGCCCAGTTTTTATGTAATACGTGGGGCATCAAGCACTTCCAAAAGGGTTCAGCATGTGGCAGCACAAGGTAAAAGCCTGGTCTGATGGCAGGAAAGCCAAGGATAATTGTGAGGCTTTGTGCTCTTTTCTTCTTAGGAAGCCAGGTGCCCAACTCCAGATTGGAGGCAGATACCTTCTTTCATTCAGGTTTCATGGCCTACTTGTCAGTCCATGAACTATGTTTCCAACAGCCAGTTGAAATAGTCACTTGGTATCTTGGAGACTCTTTTTCAGATCTTCCCAGTCTTTCTGGAAGAGATCTGTGTCTCCCACTTGAACAGATTAAAAGTTAAAATACAAAGTCATTCTGTCTTTCTTGGACATTTTATTCAAAGGTGGAGTACAGAACATACTGATGACCAGAGTAATCTCTGCATTTCTAGCTTTACTGTTTTCTCAAGAGGTGAAAAACCGTAGAATCAGTGCTATCGCTGCCTATTTGGAATACTGGGGCTTTGAACTAGGGTCATTCTTAGAGAGTTGTGCATTTAGTCAGACAGCTATTGAGATTGCCTGCCCATGCAGGCTTTACTGAGAAGATAACAATGATTTGTGTATCTTCCTGCCTCTAGATGACGATTCCCTCACAGATGTCAAGATCTAGGTTTGTGCCTTTGCAAGGATAAAATCCAGAGTGCTAGAGAATTGATGAATTTGCCAGTGATTTGTGACACTGTAAGAAGCAACCCTCTCTGCTCCAGAGTTGGCAAAGTTCTGCTCAGTGGCTAATTTCAGCACTTGCAAACCTACACGCAAAGAGCTTGTGATGCCTTTGAATCACCTCTCATATCATGTTTCCCACTAACAATCCTCTGAGTGGTGTTTGGCAGCAGGAATGACATGACAGAAAGGACAGCAGCCACAGGGACTTTTTTTGGGCACAGGGACATTTTCTGGCTGTTTCACGTTTCACAGATTACTATACCTGAACCATGAGAAGAAGCTGGATGGCCGCTGAATGAGTTCCCTATGCCTGATTGCCACGCGGGCTGGGAGTTTTCACCCTATTTTGTTTAGATAGCTGCCTCTGATCATCTCAACTTTCTTATTTATTGGCACGCTGACAGCATGCCAGTGGCAAGACAACTCCCTCCAGGAGTTCCCACCATTTGGAGCACGGCTTCCTCCCTCTCCACCTACTGCAGCTATTAGGCACATTCAATATACACCCAGGCATGCATGCACTAAAATACCTAGGTGAACCCAAGGAGCAGCCAATTCTGAATACAAAAGAGGCCTCCAAATAATAATACCTGTGGAGCCTGAAGAGTTGCCTTCCTTGCCCAAAAGGCTTTTTAGGAGTGCTGGGAAGGGAGAGGAATGTTTTTTGAAACCCCAGCTTAAACCCTGCAATTGACATTTTCATTTTTGAGTGCCTCCATACTTTTGGGGTGACCGATCTGGGATACCTGCAATGGGCCTGAAGCTAAGCTTCCTCTTCAGCTGTTAGATCCCATGGGAGGTGGGTGTACATCACTGAACCAGACTTAATTTTGCAGTAGCTCTCTGACTCCCCACCACCAAAGTGTTAATTTAGTCCACAAAAATGGGTAAGCCTGCAGGACCAAGGGGTTGGCTAACAAGGCTTTTAGCCTGTGCAGATGCAGGAGAACTCCAGTGCAGGACAGGACTTGTTCCCTGCATTAACTCTCCTCAAACCCAGCCTCTAGCAATTGGTAAGACTGAAGGGGATATTCTTCCCTCCAAGTCTTGTTCAAATGAAGGGGCCATGAGGTAGAGCACCCAGCAGTGCTTTGCAGGATGGAGGCACTTTTCCCTGACTTTTCTTCACTTTTCCTCATTACCAGGCAAACTTCTTGTCGGGGAGGCACTGGTAGGCTTGCCAAGTGCCAGAAGTAACAGGAATAAAAACTTGGGGGATTTCCCAGCCAATTTTCACATAGCCAAGCATCCCAAATGATGTGTGTTTCTACTTCTGACTCACTAAATATTTAGGACTGGGGTGGTTATCTGAACAGCACATTTGCCCAGAGAGGTATAGAACTGAGAGAGGCACCCCACTTTTTTGCACAAGCCTACCCATATCACCAACACAAGGGCGCACAAGGAGAAGAGATGCCTCTGAGACGCCACTGCATCCTCCTCTCAGAGGCAGCCAGCAAGCTTCAACTTTCTGTACCTTCCAGGCAGAAAAATGGGAAGCTAAACTGCCTCAAAATAAAAGTATTCAGCAATACAACCATTTTCAGATTACTGCTCTAAGTTGGAGGAAGACCATTAAGTGGACGTTGCTTGATCTGTTCCCTGAATAAGACAGTGGTATGAAATAAGGACATAAAAAGAGTTGTATGAGCTATACAAGGATCCATCTAACACATCTACCTCTTACTGACAGGGGCCAACAATGAATACATGCTTGGGGAAAAGTAAAATAGCAAAGTGAGACTTCCTCAGAGCACTCTCCCAACTTCTTGAGATTTGCATTTCAGCATCTTCTGGAGCCAGAGGTAATGTCTTTGTATTTAATAGCTCTTGAAGAATTTTTCTTTCATGAACTTGTCCAGTCCTTTTTGAACCCATGTAAATTTACAGCATCCACAACATCCTGTGGCAAGGAGTTCCACGGCTTAATTATACATTGTATGAAGAATCATTTCCCTTTGTTTGTTTTGAACCCATCTACTTGGTGTTTCATTTGATGTCCCCTTGCTCTTGTTTTGGAAGAGACAGAGAACAATTGCTCTCAATTTCCATGCTGCTTTGATTTCATAGACATCTGTCATCTATGCCTCATTCACCATCTTGTCCTTAATGAGCAATCTAAGGTTATCACAGTGACTCTTGATTGCTTAAAATTGTTCTTCCTATCTAATGGGAATCCACATTGGGCAGAGAGAAGTGAAAGGAGTTTTAGAATGAGGAAAATAAAATGTCTGGGTGGATTTGTATTATCAGTAACCATCACCATTTACAGGGAACAATCTTTGATCTGCGGGTACTTCGGAAATTCCTCTCAACCATCTGTCTGAGGAATTATGAAGGAGTTCCCCGTCTCGCAAGTACGCTGAGAAAGCAGTCAGAGGATAACACAACATCTAAATCTGCTTATCAAAACCACTATCAGGAAGAGATGACAAAAATATACTATATGTTTGACAAAAATATACTATATGTTTACTGAAAGATCAGTTCTCTTTGTTAACTTTGGTTCAAATTATATAGCCAGTAGACACTTAACGTTATCTCATCGAGATATCAGTGATACTGTATTACAGCATTACGGAGAGCTTTATAGACTAGTGACAAGAAGGTGAGAGTTTCTCAACTGACATATAATTATCTAATGTGCTTGATGTGCCAAAAATTGCTACTCCACATGGATGAAGTGAAAGCACAGAAAGAGAAACAGAAAATACCTGAAGTATTTGGTAGGAAGGAGGAAAAGATAATCTTTATAGCAGAGGTTGTTTCTTAGAAAAATACCTCTGGAAAATAATAAATCACTATCAGAATCTTGTTGTAATAATAAATAAGTTTAATCATTAAAAGTAGTCATCTGTTTATATTAAGCATGTACTTAATTGCCTTGTTTGATAAAGGTCTGACTGGTTCACTTTCAGAAAACCAGCCTATTCATTCATTCTGAGGTTCACAATCTATAAAGAATTTCTGACAGCAAAAGCTGAGCCCGTGTCCAAACAATTTCAGGCTTTTGGGTCTTTGGAGGAGCTCTAGAAAGAGAAGGGAACACATAAAGTGTTCAGCTTTGGAGCCAGTCATCTGAGTGGTTTAACTAATTGCTAGTCTGTGTATTTGTGTAGTTGCATTTGCAACATCAAATGATTGTATATTCCTGCCTGGCTCATGTGATTTGCTCACAGGCTACATCGAGCTGATTGACTGCTATCCTGAAAATATAGCAAGATTCCAAGAAATAGGAGGAGATTTTTCCAGGTATCTGGAAAAAGGAATGGAAGGGAGGGAAGGGAAGGATGCAACATTTTTTTTCTTAAAGTTCTAAACTTATCTTTACTTAGCTAAATTAAGAACAGTATTCAATAAAAATGAAGATAGGTAGTTAGTTCTCTTTCCTTCAAATGACCATCATTTTTTTCTGACAAGTTTTAACCCAGTCACTGATAGAGAAAAAATTGTATTGTATATAAACAAGAAGGTTGATCCAGGAGGTCAGTGTTTACAGTCCTGCAGGAGACTGACTTTTAGCTATCATCAATTTAGAGTGAATGTGAGACCCAGATTGTCATCAAAGTTATTCTGACATCCACCCCTGTTTAGTTTGTGCACTTAAATACATTCTGAGATCTGTGCTCAAATATAATGTATTATTTTAAAGGAAAAACAACACTGTTAATTTGTTAAAGCTGAACAGATATGATCCAAAATTAAAATCAACACTCGTCACGTCATGGCAAGTCATTCCAAAGATACACGTTATTTTATGTGCCTGGAAACATGTTCATCTGGCTGTAATTCTGTCCCTATCAAATGAACTTTCCCTCCAATTTTGATATAATGTACTGTCCCTACTCATTTAGCAAAATTTATTCATGTAGTAGAGACATTTACAAGAGCTTGACATGTCTTATGTGCTGTTCTCATGAGACAACTGTCCTGGATTGCCCTGTTCTTTTCTTGTCCTGCCCTTTCTGTCTGTATCCAGAAAGAATGACTTCTTTTCACTACCTCTTGTCTTCTGCTTTGATTGCAAGCTTTCTGGAGCAGACACTTCCTTTTTGTTCTGTGTTTCTTTGTTCTGTTGGCAGCACCCAGCAATCTGAGACCAATTTTGGTTTTTGACATGTTTAGGTTTAGTATGACTCCTAGACTCCTAAGTTTATAACTACTACGCATTACACGCTTACAAATAGTAAACAATAACACCAATAAGAACATCTGGGTCCATGGAACTTGCTCATCCTTCCATGCTGTTGGAAAAAGCTTTAACTGCCTAACACCTCAAGATATAATCTTGCTTGTCCATGGCTGACTCCTCAAACTGACACTTCAGTTGGAAAGTCCCATTTTTCTTTATTATTTCCCCCCCCGCCATGCTCCCCTGATGCCCCCTCCCATGCAAGGTTCTGGAAAATTGAACTCAGTATTTTTTCTCAGGTTTCTCCAGCTGTTTATCTTTCTTTTACTCATTTCAGTAAAATTTGTGTGTTCAAATCAGGTGTGGGTAAAATGATACATTTTTATCTTGCAGATAGAAATAAATCAACTTCTTGCTCTGCTTATTAGGTAAGAAAAAAAGGAGAAAAAACAGATTGCATTTTAAGCTGCAACTTTTCCCTTAATTGCAACTTGAGAACAAAAATAAATTCAGCTGCTGGGCAAACAATTATCTTTCCGTGAAAATCTTTATCTTCATTAGTGTTAATGTGCTTTCTGTGCATCAGACCACCTGCTTTTCAGAAGTTCCACAAAAGTATTTCTCAAGGGCCCAGCTTTGCCCAGCCTGTAGCTGGGTGAGCTGGAGGGAGCAACATAGACCTACTACTTACATGATGCAATTACTAGGCAGAACTGCAGTTCTTATCCTTCAGGGCCAACATACCTCTTAGGAATCACAGAAAAAGTAAGCAGAAGCCTTGTCACATAGTAGGTTGGAAAAGGAGGAATCTGAGACAGCTCTGATTCTTATTTTGGCAGAGGATCATCAAGAATTTGGGGTGGTCTGTGGCTTACACATATCTTAACAGAGATGTAGGAAAAATACCTTGTGCTAGGGCCATTTTCCTGTGCATGAAGCTTTGATTTGCATGATGAGCTGGGGAGAAGGGAGTTCTGGCTGCAACAGGCCAGTCTGGTGGAGTCCCTCAGAGCTCCACTGCAGCACTCCACAAACCCGTTCCTTCTGTTTACTCAGTAATTGCTCCTGCCTTTACTTTCCAGCAGGGAGCAAGGGAAAAGGAAAGGTAATATGACCTTTGGTATTCTGAAATAACATGATAACTATGCTCATCTTCAAAGGACATGACTGTTGAAGAACAGCTGGGGATGGTGATGGGAACAGCCTCCCCCTAACATTCAGGCCTGGTGGAGGAACCAGAAGAACCTGAAGAGCTCGTGAGAAGCAGTGGGGAAAACTAGGAGTGGCCAGAGCAAACTCATTGTCCCCTTTCATTATATCTGAGATTGACCTTTATTAGTTGCCTGTGGGTATGGAATGGGCTGAGCTGAAGTTCATTAGAGGAGGCAGAACGCAAGCACCCATGCAAAGCATGGAAAAGGAGGAGATGATAGGGTGAACAGGAAAGCCAAAGGGAGATTGCACTGAGTGCTGATCCTTCTCCCTTTAGGGCCCTGCCTAACCACTGTAGAAGCTAAGTACAGTTTTAAAACGAGTCCCCTTTCCAGCATCTGGATAGACCAGGAGAAGATTATTACCCCTGTTTGTGTGAAACAGGAATGGTGAAGCAGAAGGTATCTGAATGCCTCTGAGGATGCTGGTCAGAGAAATTAAATTCTAATTATCCATCAGAATCATTGCTTAATGGAAATTGAAGGTTTCTGCAAACACTAGCTTTTCTGGAGGGGAAAAAAAAAAAGACCTTTTATTTGAAAATCAGACAATCCAAAAAGAAATATTTTGATTCTTGAAAAAAGAAAAGAATATGATTTCTCATTTCACACAAAACCATTTTTGGGCAGTCTAGTCAGAAAAGACGAATATTCAGCAGAGATAGAAGAAAGCAAAACTGCTTACTTGACTTCAGGCTTCTACACTATAAAAGCACTTGACTGAAAACAACCATAAAAAAAAACAGAAACAGAAAGGATGAGTTGTTGCTCTCTGAAACGGTCTTGTGAAACATCACCACCGGCATTGATCAGTTCCCTCACCAGTGCGACCATGTAAAACCCTTGATTATCAAAAATAAGTTGATTCTTATGAGAAGATGACCTATGTATGAAGGCTTTGGTCAAAGAAAGGGTTCCCAAATAGATCTCTCTTGTTGTGGGCTAAGAAAAGTGCGTGCAGCACTCCCAGAGAATTTCTGATTATAGTCTAGAGGAATTCTTCATATGGTCCTTATATTGACATCTGATCTCACAGACATTTGCTCTGTGAACAAAACCTGAGACTGAGGTCAAGATAATACATCTCATATTAAGCCTATAATTGATTCTGAATTTATGACTCTGAGCGCTTCAGATTCAGCGGGGATGTATTCTGGGTTTCACCTCTCTACAGTGCTAAGAAAAGCTGGAGGTTTATGGAATGAGTCCACTATTTCTTACTCAAGCATAGAAAAGGGGGTGGTGGAAGATGAAAGGAGCCTTGACTCCTTCCAACATGCTCTCCTGCTTCTTTTTCCCTCCCCTCCCCTCATTGATGTGCATTGCTAAGCCCAGTTGCAACAGGGCAAGGCAGATGACTGCCAATGTTTGCTGCTTAAAATCACCCAGCAACAGAAAGGTACTGCTTTCCAACACCTATAGAGCTATGGTATAGCTCTATAATCATGAGGAGGAGTGGTGTTTGGAAACAACAGACTTCCACCCATTCTTTTGAGGCAGATGTAAGCATGGCTGGTCTACAGTGATAGCAGTGTCAAGGATGACCTGGAAATTGAGCCTAAATATATACATTAAAAAATCCCACCCAGACAAGTGATGTTAATGCTTTAAAACAATGCATTCAATATATAAAAAGAAAAAGATATTTAAATAATCATTTTGCTTCACTGGAGAGAATTATTTGTTGTAAGTGGGACTCATTTTCAATACAAGAAGAATTTGGTAACTCAAAGTCCTCTCAACACTGGAGTTGCAGACATAATGCACCTGCAGCTCCCTTCAGAGCAGCTGCCATGGCCTCCAGGCATGCTCAGGCCCTCCGAGATTAGAGTTGGCCACTTTGAAGATGGAGAAGCCTCACCTTTCTGTTATTGCTAGTGCCTCCAGCTCTGCTGTCCTTCCCTGAGGGGATACAATGACGTTTGCGGTACAAGCTGGACATGTTGCATGGCTATAATTATTTGCTAATAGTGATCATAAAAAAAAGAGTGTGCACCGCTCTCTCCTTGCACTTTCATGTTGGCCTCTTGACATGTTTTACAAACATGAAGGAATGAAGTTTCACAAGAGCTCTGGGAGGTAGGGAACAGACCCCTACAAAGGAGCCCTCATTTTACAAGACACCAGCTAGGAAAGGTGTCAGGATGGAAGTTTGTTTCTGGGGAAAGGTAATCATTGTTTTGGGAAATCTGACAACTGCGCCGGAGGAAAGAGGCTGATGGTGCAGGGACATGTGTGGGCAAGCTCCCCACTGACAGGGGAGAGCTTCCAGTGTCGGCACCCGAATCCAACCATCAATCATACTGAGGCCATATGTACACAGCAAGCACTCTGCGACCAGACAGAGGCGGCACATGATGCAATGGGCACAGGTGTGCAGCAGACACCAGGGAAAGGCAGCAGGGCTTTGCATACATAAAGCGTCTTTCCTCTGAAGTTCTCAAGGCGATTTGCAAGCATTAATTAATTCTCACAACGCCCAGGGATGGTAGACAAGGCAGTGTCACTGGCAAATTAATTTCATAGGTAGTGTCTTTGATATCACACGCTCATGTGCTCGCTGCATAGGATTTGATGTATTATATTATTTCCCCAACACACCTGCTGCCCTTCAGCTCTTCTATGCAGCATTCTGGATGAATTTATTATTATTTCTATTATTATTATTGCTGTTGTTACTATTATTATCAGCATTATTATGGCAGGACTGGTGTTATGAAGTGGGTACATACATCCGAAGAGAAAGTCATTGCCCCAGAGAGCTCATAATCTAAACAGACAAGATCCGTATTTGTGCAAGTCCATGCTCGCACTCGAAGAATGCCTGCTGTAAAATACCTCAGTAAAGTTTGTGCTGGAGTTGACAAAGATTGGTCTGTCTGTAGGGTTTTTTTTGCACAGCTCTGCATTTAATCTGGCTGACTGGACTTGAAGGTGTTCTCGCCTAAAGATCTCTGAGCTGCGAGAGTATGGTGCAGCCATCTGAGAGCCCTGTGCATTGATACTAGGTTGACATCAAGCAAATATGATGTCCATACAGAGAATTGAATATATACAGAGATTTTTGTCAATAAACAACAGAAAATAGGAAAATATAGAAAAATAGAAAATTATCAAAAGCAAGGGTTTTTTTTCTTTTCACTTCCATAATGAGCTTAAATAGAAAAAAGAGAGGAAAATAATGCAGGTAAATTTTTCTTAATAATTGAAACTAGCAAGAAATAGAAATTTATCAGCTAGATCTATCTGAAATTTACTGGGCTTGGGAACAGGCATATTACTGATTGGGTCTTACCAATCCAGTGAGTTTGGGCATTTAATGGCATGCTTCAAAGCTTGTTTCTTGCTTCCTCCCCTCTTTTCTTCCCTGTTTTCATCTGTTCCCCAGTCAGGTGATCCCAGCTAGGACATACAGATTGCTTCCCTCAGCTGGCCTAAGGCATGCATAAAAATATCAGCCACTTTTGATTCAACAAGGTATCTAACCTCGTTATAGGTACTGATATATCAGGGCTTTCTTATGCGTGACATAAATATTTATCTACTGGATAACTGAATGCAAGTGCTATAGTTTACAGCATCACAGAGCTGACCTTCAGTTTGGAATTCACATGTTTCTTCAGTGATTTATACTATAGGTTAACCTTACACTTTGTCTTTTCTATCTGTGCCCTGAGGAAAAACAAGTAGTCCAATGTCAGTTCCAAGCAATCTGGATTCTGAGTCACATCTCTTCTGAGATTATTCTGTTCTGTTTATTGGGCCTTGAACTTTAGAGAAGAAAGAGACTTGGTAGCATCATATCTATAGGGATATGTCACTAATTCTTTGTATGATACTCTGAGATCTGGTAGAGTGCTGATGTTGACATGGCTTTCATTTGGGCCAGGTCCTTGAATTAGAGTTGTATTTTGACAACCTTAATGTTTTTCTGTCATTACAGATCGGTAGATCGTTTGTGTAGATCGCAAATAATACAGGTGTGAGTATGCTCCCTTGTGGTAAGCCATTTTGTTGTCACATAATTTACTCCATTTCTTTCAAAGTTCATCGTGAAATCATTTGTTTTCTAATAAAGATTGTATCAGTCACACTCTGTGATGATCTTTCAGTATGATAAGTGTTTTGGCAGGGCGTCCAATTAGCTCAAGCAAGAAAAGGAAGCAGAGATGCTACTTTTTTCTCACCAGTACATTGTGTTGAGAATACCCACCAAGCTCTGCAAGATCCAGGTTCAAGTCCCTCTTCTGCTTAAGGGGATTTGAACTTGTCTCTCCACTTCCCTGACTGCCCTAACCACTAGGCTAAAGAATATTCTAGGGCGGGGCTTTCTCAGTTCCTCATATTGAAACCATTTCACTTTGCATAGGTTAATTAAATATTCATGGGAACAGGAAGATGGCAAGCCTATGCAAATGACTATATATCCTCGTGGTATAGTCTTTCATTTGGGAGCAGAGGCCTGGTTTCCATTATCCACATCAATGAATACTTAAATGAAACATACAGAAACATTAATAGAAGCAGGCACAGGAACTGAGGACTTCCCCTTCCAGGTGAATACACTAACCACTAAACTAGAAAATCATTCTCCCCGTGACACAGGAAATAGTGAAATATGGTATACAAATAAAACTGCTCCAACAAGAGAACTTCAGACAGGTCTGTCTTGAAACTTTGCACCGTGAATATTCACCCATAACTTGAGACTTGGGTTCAAGTTCCTTGAGAAGAAAGCTATAAGTTTTAATTACCAAGGTGTGTACTGTCCATCCCTGGTAAAAAGAAGGGCATTGCCACTATTTCTTGCTCTTGCTTGCCTGTTTAATTTTTTATGCCTCTTTAGGTGATCAAAGGGTTGTTGTGTTGATGAACGGTGTATTTATTCTGTACAATGTTTGTTCTGTACAATATTTGAATGTTGCCTTTTTTGGCTGAGTTGGATGGCTTATTGCCTTCTGCACTTGCTTCATAATAGTAACTTTCCCACCACTTGGAAGATTGTGCTACTGAAGGTAAACTTATGTTGTTGATAACTTTATTCTATGGTGGCTTGGACAAGGAGGAAGAGGCAGATAAGATGTATTCCTGATCTTATATCTTTCTGGCCTCTAGCCATGATGTACTTGTGTCTTGTACCCACCAGAGAAGAGCAGGTACACAATGGTGTAGTTACCTCACTGTATAAGCAATAAAGACCAGAATGTGGACTCACCCCTTGCCTTTTTGGCCAAGGACCTTCCCACCAATTTTGAAGGAAACCTCCTAGTGAGACTGATTGGGCAGATGAGCTTGGGAAAATCCACTAGCTAGACCTTGCAGATTGTTCTGGTTTCAGCTGGAATAGAGTTAATTGTCTTCCTCGTAGCTGGTACAGTGCTATGTTTTTGAGCTAGGTATGAGAAGGATGTTGATAACACACTGATGTTTTCAGTTGTTGCTAAGTACTGTTTAGTCTAAAGTCAAGGATTTTTCAGCTTTGATGCCTAGCCAGCAAAAAGGCTGGAGGGGCACAAGAAGTTGGGAGGGGACACAGCCAGGAAAGCTGACCCAAATTGGCCAATGGGGTATTCCATACCATGTGATGTCACGTCTAGTATATAAACTGGGGGGGTGGGGGTGAGGGGGATCACTGCTCGGGGACTAACTGGGTGTCAGTCAGCAGGTGGTGAGCAATTGCACTGTGCATCACTTGTACATTCCAATCCTTTTATTATTACTATTGTCATTTTATTAGTGTTATCATTGCCATTATTAGTTTCTTCTTTTCTGTTCTATTAAACTGTTCTTATCTCAACCCATGAGTTTTACTTCTTTTCCCAATTCTCTCCCTCATCCCACTGGGGGTGGGGAAGCGAGCGAGTGGCTGTGTGGTGCTTCGTTGCTGGCTGGGGTTAAACCACGACACAGATGAAGTACGTAGAGGAACATTTTGTATGTGTTTATTGGGTTTACATGTCAAGGTTTTGGTAGCAGGGGGACTGCAGGGGTGGCTTCCCTAAGGACACCGGAAGTTGCCCCATGTTGGACCAAGCTGGCACCAGGAGGCCCACCACTGGCCAAGACTGAACCAATTGGTGACATTGGTAGCACCTCTGTGATAACATATTTAAGAAAGGGTAAAACATGCTGCACAGCAGCTGTGATAGAAAAAGTGAAACAATGCGAGACACACAACCCTGCAGACACCCAGGTGGAGAGGAGCCCATGCAGGAGCAGGTTTTCTGGCAGGACCTGTGAACCTCTGGGGGACCCATGCTGGAGCAGTCCATTCCTGAAGGACTGTACCCTGTGAAACACACACATGCTGTAGCAGTTTGTGAAGAACTGCATCCCATAAGGAGGACCCATATTGGAGAAGTTCGTGAAGGACGGTATCTCATGGGAAGGACACCATGCTGGAGGAGAAGAGCGTGAGGAGGAAGGAACAGCAGGGATGAAGAGCTGTGAACTGATCACAACCCCCATTCTCCACCTCCCCTGCACTCTTTGCGGGAGGAGGTAGAAGAATTGTGGGAATGAAAAGAAGGGGGGAAGGTGTTTTTATTTTTGTTCTTTTTCTCATTATCTTACTCTGATTAATTGGCAATAAATTAAAATAATTTCCCTAAGTTGAGTCTGTTTTGTCCATGACTATAATTAGTAAGTCATGTCCTTGTCCTTAACTTGACCCATGAGCTTTTCATTGTATTTCCTCCCCCTGTCCTGTTGAGAAGGGGCAGTGATAGAGCAGCTTGGTGGTCACCTGGCAGCCAGCCAAGGTCAACCCACCACATTGGGTTTTGTCTCATCTGACTTCAAATATCTACAACAATGTTGGCCTCATCTGAGCTAATCATCTGGGCTTCACTGACAGTCAATGGAGAGAAACAAGACTTTCTAGGAGGCAGCTCACCTCATCCTAATGTAGACATAAATACAAAGCAGATGAAACTTATCTTTTAGGAGTTTCTTGCTGTGTTGGATGTTAAGGAAGCCTAGAGTGTCTAGCTCAGATGTTGGTATCTACACCATAGCTGTCAAGAGTTAAGTAAGATGGCTTCTTTCCCTGCATTTTACTATTCCATGAAGATTTATTTGTGGTCTGTGGTTCTGAAGACTTGAGATGGTTCCACATATAACCAGTGGCAGAAAAACTTTGCAAGGGAAAAATACCAGTTGTATCCATAGGACACAATTCAGAGAAGCGCTGGGAGTCCCAACCTGGTAGCAGAGCGCAACACTCTGTGGTGATACTAGCCCAGATGCCGAGGCAGCACTGATGCATCAGCCAGGTGCTGGAGTCATATTAGAAGCCCTCAGAAAAGCTAATTAGCTCAAGTGCAGGATGGCACTGATACAACTGTATTCCAGAGCAATAGTATTCACACTCAGCTGAGGTCTCTCTTCCTCCCCTCCTTTATATACTGCAGAGGTACCAGAGTCTTTAGGACCCCTGGACCTCATTGGCAGCTGGATCTCAAAGGCACCCAGGACACGAACCTCATTCCAAAAAGCAACACATAGTTTCCCTGCACAGCTTTAGGGCTAAGTTATTGCAGAAACATACCAGTGTTCAAGAAAAGACAAATTTAAGGAAACAAGTGTCTTGTCCATTCTCTGCATCTTTACATAAATCTTCTGCATTTTAATGAATATCAGATTTATTTAATGAAAATAAAATATACTTACATCTGGCTCTAATCACTATTTTTTTCTCAGTCAGTAGATCATACTCCTGCATTTTCATAAAGACGTGAATAATCGGGATGTACACGAGCACACTGATAATCCTGTTTCATCCGGCAACTTGAAGGTGCTTCCCAAAGACATGATGTATCATTTCAGATGTTGCAAAGCTGAGTCACTGACACTCTGATGTGACTAATCTTAATGATGTGCTTTGATTCCATAATATGTCACTGTAAAGTCTGACACGTTTGATACATTAATTTCAACATTCCAGTATACTTTCTGTTCCCACAGTGAATTTACCCATTGGGAAGACAAATTGTCTGTGGAAAAAACCCAACCCAACACTTGAAAAAACTGCCTAATTTGCCTGTAAATTTGTCTATGGACCAAATTTTGCCCTCATCAATGGGATGCAACTTCCATTGACTTTACTATTCATATATCCAAAGGCAAAATTTGTTCCTATCTATCAATCTACCTACTACTTTATCTACTATCTGTCTGCTTAACTCTATTAATTAGTTAATGTTTGTAAAACACTCAAAAGATGTAAAGCCCTATAGAAATGCTAAGTATTATAATTATTGTTATCTGACTGCTGTATCTCTTTACCTATCTAGCTATCTACCTTCTCTATCTATTATAATAACAATAATACTTAACACTTATATAGTGTTCTTAATCTTCAAAGTACTTTACAAACATTAACTAATTAATCTAATCTAGTCATCTCGCAAACAACTCCTTTAACAAACCAGTGGCTGTTTCTGGAAAATAAAATTCTTTGCAAAAGAGAAGAATCATACTTTAAGGGAGTTATTTTGTTCAGGTTTGACTATGATAAGGTAATAAATATGTATAAAAGCAAAGAAGAGAGAAGATGGATGAGAAAAGCTCCATCACTAGATAACATAGAGCTTGCAACAGACAGTAACATGTCATAAGCAGCTACAAACTGTGAAGAGGTCTCCTGGCTGACTTGTTCCTGAATTATGTGCTGTCTTAGTTTTAATACAGAGACTTCCTGCCACAGAAATGTGATTTTTTCCCCTGTTATTTATAAAGAGACATGAAATGTTTCTACCAGTTTGTTTTTTCCAGATTATTCTCTAACCAGAAGCAAGGTCAAGGCTGTCAAATGGAACAGCTCAACTTGGGCTGTCAAGTCCCAGGTCTACAAAGGTATTTAGGCACATTTTTTTCCTTACAGAAACAGTAGAGACAGTCACCCAGAATTTTCAGTGTTCAGAAAGTGCAATGGGGCCAAGGGGTACGAAAATATTAAGAATTCTTGAGACCAGCTTCCTTTGAAAACAAATGCACCCCTAAGTACCTCTGCGGATCTTCATCTAGATCCATTGGGGTTGGGTAAAGACAGTGATCGCTGTGTATATACTGGAGGCATAAGGTAAGATCAAAAAGCATGTGTAGGCTTTTTTGGGGCAGACACATAGGTTACTTTTGTGCTTCTAAACAAATGAAGGTCACATACTCAGAGCAAGCACTGCTTGCTGATTGTCCTTGCTGCTGAATTGTCACCTAACAAAAACAAATAGAAAAAAGATTCTGTTTTCCACTTGATGAAAGGGCAGGCTTTTTAATTTCCTTTTTTTTTTTCCTGTCTTTTTCTTGTGGTATTTTTCTAACTGTCCTATTTATTTATCTTCATAGGCAAAATATACTGGGACAGTTCTGGTAAGAGCTAATGTAAAAATGAGTTAGGATTTTCCACTGAGCTCCCCCAAGGCAGCCTGGCAAGCAGCAGAACTGTGACCACTATTGGACAGACTTTTGTCTGTATTGGTTGTGCTAAAAAAATAATTGTTTGGCAATTTCCCAACATCTCTTCCTCCAACAGCTAGGTTAACATAAAACATACCCCCCCAACTAAAAAAATCAACAAACTATTATATTCCTTTCTCAGGCTCTCCTGCAGCCACAGATGCATTTTGCCAGGTACCATCTCGAAGCACCAATATGCCCTCTTTACCACTGCAAGAGATTTCTGAAGTACAGCTGCCTTTTGTGGAACAACCTGCAATCTGTCATCCTGCAACAAGTATGTTTGTAAATGAAAAATAAAACAAAACAAGTGTCGTTAAAGCAAGCGACACAGAGCTGAATTCAGGTTGCACATCATTCATTTTGTCATCCAGACAAGAATGGCATATTGAGTTGGAGCAATTACGGGCAAATCAGGCTTCCAATACAATCAATGCAATAAGCAGCTGTGCTGTTTCTGTTACAAATTCAGAGAAGATGATCTGAATGTGGTTCTTGTCAGTCAGGCGTGAGAGCCAGCTAAGCTAAAATTCAGGTGATATGGGCTCAGCCACACACTCCCTGAGTAACCTTGTACACAAGACCTAATCTAACCCCTAACTTCTTATCTTTTTTTTTTTTCCTAGTGGTGCACTGCATATATACAGTGCTTCAACGATCTTAAGTGTTAGACACAGCAGGGCTCGAAAAATGGAAGTGCTTAGTTAAAGCTATGGCTGCAAATGAGAAACATGTATGCAGTTAACATCTGCTAATAAGGAATGCATTGAGATACGAGGTATATAGAAACCTAAAATTAAGGGTTGAGATTGGAAAAAAACCTGGGTCAGGAATCTGGGAGGCTTTGCCTAGAAAGGGTGAAGATACCACTGAGTGTTTGCAAAAGATTAAAGACCCCTGTAACACACTTGCAGGGCTGACGCATCTCAAAGGTGGATATGTGAAGCTGACGCAGAATGAGGACTTAGGATTCTGTTTAGAGCAGCAGTTAAGGAATTCTAAATTCTTTGATTTTGGATAGGTTAGATGAGGCTCTCCCTTCTCACCTTGACCCCTGTGTTCACTGCAGAGTGTCTAAAGAGAAGGCCCTGTACAAATACACTTGCAACCCTCACCTCCTCCTCTCTCCTCCCCAGAAAGCTTCCTGAAATGGTTCTTGGGAAGGGAAAAAAGACCCCCCTTTCTCTGAGCAAACAAAAACCCACATGCAGAAACCCAAACCTCCCGGTTTGTTTGAATTCAAGGCACTTTGCAGAGCAACTGTTACTTATACGGTCTCCTCGGTGACGCAGAGGAAGAGAGAACATGTTTTTAATTGCAAAGCCAAATGGTTATGCATGGGTCCTGTCATGCTTGTGAGAACTTGTTCTTCCCCAGCCCTCCCTCTCCTCCCTGCTGAGACAGCCTTGCCAAAACTCTGTTTGAGAGTGGTCACAGGGAAAACATGAAGCCTCGCAGGGATTTGGGGAGTAGACGTCAATCTGTCAGAGGTGTCACCAGAACTGGATATATCTGCTGATCTGTTACCACTTGCTAATTATGCATTCGGCAGCTAATTGTCATAAATCTCGGTAAGAGATGTGGAATGAGACAGAGTTTTCAAAACGGCATGGCCTGGATAAGTTTGCACTCGGCGAGTCGCAAAGCAGAAACGATCATCCCCGTGCCAGGACTCTGCCGCTGTGTGATACCCCAGTGAATACCTGTATTGTTACAAACGCCAGTTTGCTCTGAGCAGCATTTCTGACATTCCTTCGCAGGAATGGTGAGTGTCCAGGACTGGAATAAACTGAATTGTTAAAGGATTTTGTTTAATAAACCCAGAGATGCTGGTAGTCACAACCAGGCAGATGTTTTACAGGATGAAATCTTGCACCCCTCGTCAGGGTGACCTTCTTGTCCACCTTTCAGAAAGCAAAGCAAAACTCTGCCAAGCAGCCATGAGGTCTCATGCCTTGACTGAGCAAACCCACAAATCAGGCACTATCTCAGTGGGGCTCCAGATTGCTGCTAAAGCTGGTCTTAAGGGTTAACACTCTTCAGGAAGTTTGGAGTCAGAAAGAAAGAGGTTTAGCAAGTTTCATGCAGCTTTAGGTATCCTTTCCAACATTTCAGTCACGTCTAGTTATCCACCACCTTACGCTAGCTGGTTTAAACCTTTCCATGTATCTTGAAAACTACAGTTCAGGGTGGAAAGGGTAAAGCCAAGTCTTCAACATCTCAAAGGCATCTAATTTTCTTAAATGCTGAGCACCTTCTCAGGAAATCAAGTCCCTTCAGGGTATCTGCATCCAAAAATAACTACTTGAAAGTTTCTACGGCTCTAAGGATCACAAGCTCTGTATTCATGTGAACCAGTCTTCAGGTGATCAGTAGCTCCTGTAAAAGATCAGCTCTAAATTTGTGTTATTGATCAACTGGCTTGTCATTTGGAGAGAGTAAGGTTAAGGTTGCACACAGAAGAAATGTCTCTTTTAACAAGTAACTCCTGGTTTTCAGTTATTTTATTCTGCTTTTTATTTCCTAGTCCTTTTCCTGTTTTCAGCCAGTTTTTGTACTTTTTTCATCTAGTCCAAGTTTTTATCTAGACCAAGATTACCAACTGCTTTTGGAAATATAAACTAATATCTGTCACATATTCCACTAAAATCTGCCAAATTTTCCAGGTAGAAAGACACAACAATCTATTTTAAGGTTGGTTTTCACTGAAGCTGGCTGAAAACTCTGCAGTGGAATGTTTGTTTATTTTCCCAGTTGAAAAAGCTGATTCACAGTAATTCAAACATTTTGCTGAGATGGATCAGTTTTGATTCAGGTGTGACAAACTCCAAGCAGAGTACAATTAACCTCCAGTGACTAGATTTCCACTGGAAACTAGACTTGCAAGATGCTGTGGCCTGGTGGGAACCAGCTCCTCTGAAGCACATCAGCACATCAAGATCGTTGCCAGCTGGGAATCAGGAACCTGAAAATGTTAAAATGTTTTTGGTCAAAGGTTTTGATGTTTCCTGCTGGGTGGGAAAGGAGACAGAAAGAGGCCAGAACACCATTACTCACTTCTTCCCTGAGCTTCCACGTCTGCCCATCTAGCTGTCCAAGAATTCAGGATCAAGTATCCTGCTTTGTCAGGATAAAGTAAAAATGAGGGGTTTATTCTCAATTTAAAATAAATTTAACATTAAAATATTCTCTGCGGAGCATGATTCCCCTTTACAAAGTTTTAATGCTCATAACAAGCCATGCTCGTTAGTGTTCAAGTCCATTAACGGTTTAGTTAAAAAACTGTTAATGCCTCTATGGGGAATGTGAAATTACTTCTCCGGGATGAGGGGGGAGAATTTGCTCTGTAGATTATTAAGTCCACATAGGTGAAGGTCTTTCTGATTAAATTCTGTAACTTACATTTTTATTTCTGAAGACAAAAGCTTTTGTGTACCAAAAGCAACCATTTTTCCTGCAGAAGGCAGAGATGCACATCAACAGAAA
>VYZV01023887.1:198460-213462 GCA_013401275.1 Pandion haliaetus
CCCCCCCCCAAATCCAAACTTAAAAAAAGGTAATTGGAAACAAAAATTGGTTCCAAAACATCTGTTTTGAAATTTCTTCTACTGTGATTCTAGGAAAAAAAACTTGAAAAGGACCTGAAATATTTTCTTTGCTTTAGAGTGAGATAATTTTTAGTTCTAATTTTGCCAAAAACCTCATAGGAAATGTTTTGGGGTTGACTTAAGGCAAGCCAGCTATCCTCAGGCATTCCTCCCCTTGCTTTTTGGTAGTGCATGCTGTCCATGCCAGCCCCGGCACACCAGCCTCTCCAACAGAATTGATGTAAAAGTCTAAGGGACTGGTTCACCAGTAATTTTCCACAATGGTGTGACTCTTGTGTAAAAGGGTTATGAGTAGTCTTAGAATCTGGACTAAACTATCAGAAAAATGACTTTTATTGGAGCATTAATCTTCCATTTAGTGCTCAACTGCTGCCTGAGCTAGGAAAAGACCAGGAAAGACAATGTGGCCCAAAGACCTTAAATCTGTTACTTTATTCTCCTTGTTGCTCTGGGGAGGCCAAGTAAATAGCACCAAACCATTACCTGATGCAGGTGGTTTCCCTCCAGCACGGTCATGTCCCTTTTCCTGCTGGAGAGGTGCTTCCTAGAGGTGTGTGTGTGTGTTTTGTGTGAAAGCACATGCTGCACGCATGTAAATCACATCACCTACTTGCTGACACGTTCTGGTCCCTCTGGAATTGGCTGGGTCCCAGCTGTACTCCAACGAACAAACACACATCCTAATGACCAGCGTTGGGTCTTGTAGTTTCCATCTCTGGCAATCCTTCTTCTACCTTCCTTTTCTTCTACCCAGGGCCAAACACAGCCTCCGTCACTGATGACAAATACAGCAGCCAGGGTGAGACTGGTGTTTAACTTAATGATGTTCTAACACTTTGCAGACTGCTGTCCTGGGTGATTATATAGTCTTCCACATTTGTTTGGCTGGTAATATGGAAAATTAATTAGTAGCAGAAGGGTATAACTTTGCCAGCCATTAACTGAATTATAAGTAAGTGTTTTCTTTGTCTGGCAATATCTTACCTTGTCCTTGTGCCAAAAATATCTCATAACTTGGTATTATATTCTCTGAAGACAACCTTTTCAATGACTTTACGTGCGAAATAATGTACTACCAGCAGGAGAAGATTTTTTTTCTTCTTTCTTTTTTTTTTGTGTGTTGATGAAAGTGAACATAGCTATTTTTCTGAAGGTCAAGTGTTTGGAACAAAAAGCTGTTTGTTTATAATTTTTTTTTTTTTAATTTTCAATGAAAAATAAAAAATCCCAGCTAATGATGAAAAAAAAAGAGAGAAAAGAAGAAAGAAAGAACTTTTTCTAAGTCTGAATGCTGTTGCTTATTTATTTTCTGATGCAAAGCAAGATGCTGTAGATGTTTGGGGAAGAAGAGAGAACAAAGTTTGATAGTTGCCTCCAGTCTTTATTTTATAGTGAGCAGTATTACAGCAGAGATGTCTTCCATCTGCATATTTGCTCTAGTACAGAGATTGAAGTAGCTTGATATGTGTTGCAGTAAAAAAACCCCAACCAAACAAGGAAAAATAGTGAAAAAAGTGAAAAAATAAAGAAAAAGAACTCATCCGTTGCTCTAGGCACGCTTTTAGATGGCAGTTATAAAGAAGACACTCCTAGTTTGCCTGATGACCATTAATCAACATAGCTGCAATCAGGGGTAAAGCACATTATCGTTCCTCCACTTGGGCCTTCATGCTTTGTCAAAGCTTCTCCCTTCCATTGTTTCTGGAGGTCTGTAAACCTAGTCTGCTCTGGATGATGAGTGGGAGCTGAGGATTTCTCCTGTTGACTAACCTTTTTCTCCAGACCAGTTATTATCTGGCTGCTGGATGTTTAGCTGCTCATTCTTCTGGCCATATGTATAAAATGCAACTCATGGGAACACGAGGTGGATTTTTGGCATGGCAAACATCGGCCAGGCAATGCATTTGGTGCATGATGGATGCCTTGTCCATTGGCTCATACAACTAGGGAATGGTCTGAGAGGATGCCTGAATGTTTCTTACTTCCCTTGCATGTGGAGGCACACACAATTCAGTAGGCTTTCTGCTGCAAATTGCCCACGAGTACCTGCCTGTTTTCAAAATTAATCAGTGTTGACTAGGAAGCACTTTCATCTGCATAAACTCTCTTTCTTTCCCCCACCCCCTTTCTCTTCCTCATGCTGAGACAAGCTACCATGGATGCTACAAGCACAGTGGAAGTGCTGTCTAGACACCCAGAGCATCTCAGCTGTTGCTGTGAGCATGAGACTTGCCATGCAAAAAAGGCGTCCACACATGAGGCTGTTGGCAGGCTCATCTCCTACTCCCTTGGCTAAGTCTCCAGCCACAAAAGCCACGTCTAGTCAGTTGGATGTTCTTTCAAATGTCAATGGTTGGACTGATTAGCAAATACAAGAAATGATCTTGACTGTGGTAAAACCCAAAATTGTCTAAGAGAGAATTTGCAAGGGCTTAAACAAGTTGGTCTGTGTAGAGTTTGCCTAGCAACACAAAGTGATCTGAATTCCTCACTGCTAATGGGGCTTTATGACCTCCATTCAGGGTTCACAGGAGTGCTGGTTGGAGGGGAGGTCTGGAGATCTGCAGTCCAACCTCCAGCCTGAAGAAGGCCCATTTCCAAGATTAAAACAGGCCAACCATGGACTTACCTAGATGAGTCTTGAAAATCCCCAAAGATGGAGATTTCACAGCCTCTCTGGGCCTTTTAGTGTGGGACTGCCTTCCTAGAGAAGAAGCTCTTCCTGATGCCCAGCCTGGACCTTCCAAGTCACAACCTGTGGCCATGGCTCCCTGCTTTAACACCTGCCACCAGCAAGAAGAGATTGGCTCTTTGTAACTCTCCATCACATATTGGTAGGCTGATCAATGAAAAAATAAATTCTTAACTTCCTCTTTGCCAGGCTAGATGAACTTATCTCCTTTAACCTCTCCTTGTAGGTTATGTGATGTGGTCATCTAAACATCTTGCTAGCTTTCTGATGAGCCTTATTCAGTTTTTCAACACGTTTCTTGAACTGTGGAACACAAAACTGGACACAGTATTTCAACTCCAGTGTCTGCACTGCTGCATAGAGGGGGATAGTAATTTCTGTAACCTGCTGGTCACACTCTTCCTAATGTAACCCAGCAAAAAGTTATGTTCAAAGTTGTTTCACATTCAGTTTGGTATCCACTTTGAAGCTGGGCTGTTATTCAGCCTGTCCCCTGCCTTTACTGGTCCCTGGGGTTATTCTACCCCATGTGCAGAAATTGATATCTTTTCTGCACTTCATGAGGTCTCTGCTGCCCCAATCTTTAAGTTTCTAAAAACCTGCATGGCTTGATGCTCTGTTGTTCAGGTTACCGGCTAGTCCTAATTTGCTTGTTACCAGCTGTTAAATGGACATTGATCTGCTTATGACAACCATTTAGGCCCAGTATCGGGCCAATTTTCGACTTGTCTAGCAATTTGTTCCTTATTCAGCTTCCTAATGATAATGCTGTTGGTGACAAAATCCTTATCGTATTACAGATATGTAATATTGTACTGCTCTTCTCTTGTCCTTACACCCAGTCATTTTATTACAGAAGGCAATCAGGTTGGTTAACCGTGATTTGCCCTAGACAAATCTGTGTAGACTGTTCCTGATTGCTTCTTGTCTTTTGGTAGATTGGAAGCAGACACCAAGAGGATGTGCTCCCAGACCTTTCCAGGGCCTGAAGTGAGGCTGACGAACCTATAGTTCCCTGGTCTTCTCATTCTTAACAATAGTGTCATGGTTTCAGGTCAGCTCAGTCGGTAACAAAGCACCACGAAGCTGCTCGCTCACCCCCCACCCCCTCGCCTGGCCACGGTGGGATGAGGAGAAAATACAAAGGCAGGCTTGTGGGTCGAAACAAGGACTGGGAGGGATCACTCCCCACTTACGGTCACGGGCAAAAGACAGGCTCAACTTGGGGAAGAAACAAAATCAATTTAATTTACTACAAATCAAAACAGAAACAAAACACAAGGGTATTAGGAAGGGAAACCAAACATCAGAACAACCTTCCCCCCACCCCTCCCGCCTTCCCGGCTCAGCTCCACTCCCGATGATTTCTACCTCCTCCCCCCGGCGGCGCAGGGGAACAGGGGATGGGGGTTGAGTCAGCTCGCCACACATCGTCTCTGCTGCTCCTTTCCTCAGGGGGAAGATTCCTCACTCGACCCCTGCTCCACCGTGGGGTCCCTCCCACGGGAGACAGTCCTTCACCAACTTCTCCAACGTGGTTCCTTTCCGCGGGCTGCAGTTCCTCACAAACTTCCCTGGCGCGGGTCCTTTCCGCGGGCTTCAGTTCTTCCCGAACTTCCCTGGCGCGGGTCCTTTCCGCGGGCTGCTCTCCCGTCTCACACTGCTTCAGCGCGGTTTTTACCATGGGGTTACGGCCACCTTCGGGAGCCTCCGCTCCACCGTTCACCCCCCTGGGCTGCAGGGCCATCAGCCTCCTCAGGCGCCTCCTCCTCCCCCTCCACTTCCATGATTCCAGTGTCGGCAGCGATGTTCCTCTCAGGTTTCCCAACCCCCACACTACCGGTTCCCCTTCTTAAATATGTTCTCCCAGAGGCGCTACCACCGTCACTCCCCTCCTAGAGGCGGGTCCGACATTTTGGCGCGCGGGTCCGACATTTTGGGGCAGCGAATTCTTCCAGCAACTTCTTAAAGGGGCCGCCTCTGCAGCCCCCCTCCCCTGCCACAAAGGAAAACTGCGCCACACAAACCCATAACAGATAGGCATAATACTAAATTTTCAATCATCAAGGATTTGCTGTCCCTAATTGCTATGATAGACAGCAACCTTGCAATCACACCAGCCAGCGGTTGCAGCACCTTCAGGTGAATCCCATCTGACCCTAGTGTTTGAAGGCATCCAGTTTTTCTGAGTTTTCCCTCATTTCTTGCTCTCTCACTATCCCTCTCCTTCCCAAACTACACAGGTGAAAGTCAGCAGCCTGGGACCAGGCTCAGCCTATCAAGACAGAGGCCAAAAAAGTCATGAAGTAATTCAGCCCTTTCCATACCATCCATACCACTAGGTTGTCTCCCATATTCATCAATAAACGCACTTTTCCTCTGAATTTCCAGTTGCATGCTTGTGGAATCACTTCTTGTTACCTTTTTATGCCCTTAGATGGTTTTAGCTCCAGCTGAGCTTTGGCCTTCCTGATATTGTCCAGGCACTGAAGTATTAACTCCATTCCAATTCAAGAAAGAACATAGGAATACGTAGGATTTCCTGAGACCTTTGCATATGGACCAGCATGTGTGCTCTTGCTGCTCATCCTGAAGATGCAGGAAGAGCTACCGGGTCCCATGTGTCTTAAAACTTTACACAGAAGTTTTTCAAGAGGTTTGATTTATGGTTGATGTGTGAAGCCATACAGTTCCTTCCCCGCTCTGTGTTCTGCGTGTTGGAAAGCCACCTCCTCTCGGTATGGTACTCGCAGAAAATGTCTGTCTGGTTGAGGGGGAAGTGGGCTTGCAAACTGCTTTTGTGAAAGGTACAAAGGAAAACGGGTGGCTTGTAGTCAGCAGCAAAATGAGAGGAGGCTCTCTCCTCTCTTCAAAGGGCTTCCTCTTCCCCTTCTCTCTCTATTGTGAATTCTTTAAAAAGACCACCCTTCCCTTCTGCAGAGTGAAAACATCAAAGGGAATGGTGTGGTGGGGTATTTCCTTGTGAACACTGACTTACCTTACAAAGGTGAGGAGTTCACAGGAGGTTCTCTCTTGTGAAGCATGTTCTGCCTGCCTGGCTTTGAATGCTGAGCTCACTGGGAAAATGTTCTTACATCTTCAGGCAAGCAGCTTTGCTGCAAAGCCAAATCTCTTCCCCTCCCTCCCACTTTCTGCTTATCCTGTCACACATTTATTTTATTTTATTTTATTTTATTTCATTTTATTTTATTATTTTCTTCTGTTTTGTTTTGTTTCAGGCAAAGCTAAAATATTTTAGGCCTTGAGGGTTTTGTAAGGGTTTTTTTTGTATGGTGGGTAGTTACAAAAACTGAAATGCAACAGAAAAATAGTTTCCTACAAAAAGCTGATTATAAAAGATTCAGTTTTCTATTTATTAAGGTACATTTACACAGGAGAATGTGAATCCATCCCATCCTAGGATATGGGAGAGAGTTACATTTGCTCATGATTGTTGCAGCATAAACATTTGATTGTTTTGTTGGCTGATAAGCTTAGAAAGAACAGTCAGCAACCAACCAGCTGTATCAAATTCTTCTTCAGTAAGATGGAGTCTAAGTTTAATGTCGTAAGAATAGCTCCAAAATATTCAATTTCCTCATGATTTAGGGCAAACTTGGTGGCAATTAAAACTAAGCTGTAGGCTAAGAACCTTGGACTCTTTTTTTTTTCCCTTATGTGTTTTTATCCTTAAGGGTAGAGTTGTTGTCCACAAAATCAGTGGCTAAGACCCCTGTCTATAGTCAAGGACAATGCAGAAAGACACTCTTCAGCCTATCACTCCACAACACCTTTTAACGCTTGCTCTAAGGTATAAGAAGTATATATATATTTATAAAAGTAAGATTTTGATTTGCTGTAAAGACTGACAATAAGTAAAAATTCATCTTACCCATGAAACCCTTGAGGATGTGTCTCCACAGCTTCCCTTGGAGCAAATACACCATTTCTTACACCCCATTGTCTGCCTCATGTTTTTCTGGAGGGTCCTAGCCCCACTGCAAGGATCATACACCTCCTCATGAAGCTACTGCCCAAGCACTGCAGCATGCTGGAAGGCAAACTCAGGCTGCTTTTGACCGTGGCAAAGTTTTGAGGAAGGGGGAATGAGTGTGGGAACCACTGGGAACTGTTAATTGCAACTACAGGATTTACCAAACCCACCCAGGATATCAGCTCAAGCACTTACACGTTAGCCCAGAGCAGCCAAGTGGGGCTTTTATCCTCAAAACTGCATGTCCTTAAGTCACAGTCCTACAGTCACATTTGGAATTGAGGTATCTAGACCTAAAAAATCAAGAAGGATTTCCTCTTCACCTCCCCCTACAAATGACAGGTCAGATAAAAATTTCGTATTCACATCCATCATCTCCATTCAAGATGCCTCTGCTCAGAGCCCAGAGATTTGTTTCAAGCTAAATCCCAGCTGTGATTCACAGTCCTACAGCACAGTGCATGTAAATGTGCTTGATCACGCTGGAAGCCAGTTGTGCAACAGGGGAAAAAGCTGCAAACAAATCCTCTGTGTTCAGGTGGAAGGGATGAGTCTTACCAGTCCACCAATGAAAAGAGCACAGGAAATCCTTAATCAGGAGCTAAGTGCAAAGGATCTGATTTTTAACCCAATTAGTGGAGGCTGGCCAGAGCTTGTGTGCATTTCTGGAAGTCGGAGGTGCTGGATGGAGGAGCAGGTTTTTGCTCTTGTCAGCACTTTGGTCTGTGTGTGGTTTCCCCATTGCCATTAGCTCTAGGCACTTTGGAAATTTTATTCCTCCTGCAAGGCAGAGTGGGAAGGGCTGACAAGGTGGGTTAAAATACTGAGTAATGAGGATAATTAATCAAGGGTCTTCTGCAGAATTTCTTTTTTTTTTTTTTTTTTTTTTCTCAGGGCAATGAGCAGCCAAGGAGCAACATCCAGCAGGCCTCCGGCTGCAGTGTGGCTTCTCACCGGTTTTCAGGTCAGAGTACTTGACCTCGAAGACTGCTGTCTCTTCGGGTTGGATTGCTTCAAATTAAGAGGGTTATTAATTGGGAAGTAATCTGAAGGTCACCTTGTGCTGAGAGTATTGCCAATAAGGAGTGGGAGATGCTCCCTGACTCTATAGATGTGTAGCCTAAGAGGGTGAGTAGCAGGAGGTGAGAAGTAAAGGTTATCCAGCCTTTTAGTCCCAAACGCTTCTGAGTCCCTAACTAGAGCAAACTCGAGGCTTCTTACTAAAAAGGGCAAAAAATGTTTTTGTGGCCATCCAGCAACAAGCCATCCTAAAGCCATCTAGCTCAGCCTGAGCAACTAGTCTTCATTAGTGGCTTCATCCTGTACCTGCTGCAAAATGCTGAGCAGTCCTTGTACATTTGAGGGGCTGCAGATAGGGACTGTTTCCCCTTGTACACAAGGACTAAGCATAAAGCAACTGCATACTTTTAATTTTAAAGGAGAAGGGAGAAATCATCAGAATGGAGAGGACAAATAAAACACTTTGGGGAGCAGAATATGGCCTTCCTCTTCCCCTGGCGTTGTTTAGTAACTTGAGGTTACATTTTGGGCTGCTGTTCAGGAAATTCAACTAATGCCGGTAGGAAAACAGTGAAGCGTAACTGCAAGATAAATACATTATTCAAGGACCAACCACTGCTTTAGGCATTTCACCCCTTGGGCCTGAAAACACTTGAACAAGTCTCATGTCACTTGCATATGATATTAATGCTTTTCCCAAAACACAACTTTTCCTTCCTCAGAGAAAACAATTTTAATTAATTCTCTGAACAACACTTCTGCCAAGTCTAACTGGCCTAGTGTATTCATCAAATTACAGCAGCACTCAGCCTGTGTCTTATAAAACTTGTCATGACTGATTTTCACCATTTTTGCACTGGTTGTAAAGAGATGAATTCAAAGGCATTCCTTCTCATGCAGGTCCAGATTGAAGCATATGTTTAACATAAAGACTGCAGTGATGTATTCTGCTGAATTGGGGCCTTTTATAAGAAAGGTGAATCTAGCCCTTTTTGTCATTCTGTTTTTGAGTAAACATTTCTGCAGTGTAACATTAATTATGGATTCTCCACCTTGATTCAGTATCGTGTTTAGGCTGCTATTCCTGTTAAATCATCTTCCTTGACATGCAAAATTCAGGCTGCCTTTGTTTGATTAAAGTCTTTTTATCTGACCTGCCTTTAAGCTTCATCTTCTTAGTCGTATCACTGGGTAGGTAACAGAAAATTGCCAATATGTCACCCAGTGGGTAAATCAATTCATGAAAGGAGGCCTAGTGCTTTTAGATTGACTGCAGAATGGCTCTTTTCTTTTTTTCCAAGCATATCTTCCTCAGCACACCTGGGTATTCCTCCTGAGGGCTCAGGAAAAAAGTTTGAATTGCCTTGTTCTTTATTAGCTACATCCCGTCTCCTTTATATTACAGGTGAACGTGATTTGCTCCACAGTGTGTATTCCTAAGAGAGGTACTGAAAGGAAAAGGACAAATTATCGTCCTAGTGATGTGGAAAGCAGGAAAAGAGCTGGCAGGAATATTATCACTAGTTACAATCTGGGATGTTTTCTGCATAAGTTTGAGAGGCAGTTTCCTCCTGAGTGGGGTGTGCATGAGATATAGGTGACCTCTTGTTTGAGAATAAGACCAGAGGTCTCTCAGACAACAAGTTTTCTTGGGTGCCTGACTCCAGAAGTTTTCAGAAAAAAGCCTCCGTTTTCAGAAAGCCCCCAAAATAAACAGTCTGTTCAGGGATGTGAATCAGTTAGTTTAGTGAAGCGTTGGAAAAAAGAGGAGGATTTCTTATGTGTCCATTGCAAATTCTACCAGACCTCTAAGGGCTCCATGGGAAGAGATTTGAGGGGGATGGGGGGTTGGAGATGGTTGTTTAGTTTGGGCAACAACATGTTTTACAAGAGAATAGTTGGGGAAACTGAGGCAAGAAAGTGCGTCTGATGTCTTGCTCTTTTCTTTCAACTTACATACATCATTTATGCCTTACAAAGCAGAATGCTTGTTTGAGACTCCTTCCTGTGAAGTCTGTCATTATTGAAGATCTGATGTCCACCGAGTAAGGAGTTGTTAAAGGTTGGTATGCTGAGAAATCTTGGTTTGATCTTCTCAAGAGTGACACTAATCATGGGGCAACTGAAGTGAAGGGGTTTGGTTCTCACTAGCAGGGTTGCAAACTTCAAAACCCCAGTACTTAGAACAGGAGGCATTAATCCAAGGGAGTCCAAAGTGCAAGACACACAATAAATCTTCCTAGAGAGTTTTACAACAGCGAGAGCTTTACCAGAACCACATACATATATTTTAATGTGATGTGATAGGTAGAAGGAAGAAGAGGTAAGACGTCAGATCTCCCTGGTCTCTGCAATCTGCCACAATACAGTGTATGAAACAAAACACTGGGAAGCTCAGTTCTCCCAGGTTACATCTGGACTCTGGAAACAGATATCCAGAGCCAGTGGAGATATTTCTGCCAAAACTGTTCAGCAGTAGCAAACTGAATTCTCAGTTTCATAAGACACTAATTTTTTTTTACACTTTTTTTTTTAAATGTTGCCACCCTTTGCACTTGTTTTTAATTTTTAATTTTTTTGGAAAAAAGGGGTCTTCCCCTCCCTTAGAACTGTAAAACTTTGCTAGAAAGCAGACAAAGCATGTTTTTGGCTAAAACCTCAATTTTTTTGGTAATTACCTCTGATTCTGTACTAACGTTTCTGTAAATGCTTTGAAAAAGCAGAATGGTATATGCTTGGTGTTATGAGCTATATGTCTGTCATAGAAAACTAACAAAATTTTTTAGATTCTTCTTCAGAAAGGTATTTGGACACTGCGACCTTTCCTGTTCCCTTACTTAAAGTGGCAATCAGGAATAACTCATTAAAATCTGTGTCTTTTCTTCAGTGTAAGTGAAAGGAAAATCAAAATGCATGTGTCTGATATACATTAACTTAAAGTCTGCTATTAAACCACAAGTCGTGAAAGACTATGGGAAATCTGAACCCCTGCTGATTTTTGCTAATTCTATAAAAAGTCTATTTAATTTCCTCAGGAAAACAAGGCAAACCTTCCCTTGAGGGCATATACATTTTTGAATGGGCTACAAGTAAGTCCCTAAGGGCTCAGTTATCACTGATCACAGTTTGGTCTGTTGGATATTGCTAAGGGAAATTTAGTGTGATTGTCTGTGATCACTGGCATGTGCTCATACCCATTAGGAGACCTATTCAGCCCACTGACATTTGGTTCTAGGAGAATAGGGTAGCTGCTCTCAAAACATTTTGAGTTTGCTGTATTTTTTTCCTTCCCACTCTTTCCCCCTTCTCTGTGGTTTTTTTTTTTTTTTTTTTTTTCAGACAGAGGAACAGATGTTCAAGATCAGAAAAGAGCTTGTACAGAGAGCTGTCACAGTGGGAAGAGTGCTGTATCACTAAGAAAATGCTATATAACAAAAGCACTCATCTTCCATTTTTGTTCATTTTCTCAATTTGTTCTGGGCAATTGTAGGAGCGATGTGGAAAAGCAATAATGTCATCTGCAGCTGCATCTATTGTGCGGAAGAAGTGAACTTTAGATATTTCCCTCTAAACCACAGGTGCTTTCAGAGGGTCACAGGTCTGGCTCCAAACCCACCAGTGGCTTCAGGACTGGGTACGCTGCAGTGTTATTGTCCCTCACCACCCTAGCTTGCCTTTACAGAGTACAGGGCAGTCCCCAAAATTTCTAGTTCTCTTGGAGCTGACATCTGCAGTCTTGAGAACTGGTCTCACTGTCATCAAAGATTAGAGTCAATGTAGATACGTGGTGGGAACTAATAGTGGCACTTGTATAGTTGGTGACAGGGAATAAAGAATCAGTTATTGCCGTGTGAGAGATGAAGAACAGATCTGTCAGTGTTAGGGCATTCAGTCCACTGGATGTAAGTAGGAAGCACAGGGTGGTGTTCTGTAGTTTCCTGAATGATAGCCTAGATGTTCACAGACGTCTCTGCTGGGTTTAAAATACCAGATTTGCTTTCTTTTCTGCAGAATTTGGATATAGGTCTCATTGCAACATCCTTTTTTTCTGGGGTTTAATGAAACCCAGGTACAGTTACTCTTTTGCCAAAATGAGTAGAACTACAGGATAGGATTGGGAGAAACAACCTCTAATAAACCCAACATAAAGTTCTGAAGTTTATGTAGCAAGAAAAAAAAAAAAGAAAGAAAAATATCAATTAAAGTTTTGGTTAAACCACCAAAACCATCAAACAGCCTCTCTTCATTCTTCATATAACCTTTTGCTTCTTGTTTAGTGTTAGACTCAAACAGACCTATTTTTCTTTTCTACTCCAGTTTTAATGATTTAGCCATTTCTTTCAATAAAAGGGAGTAAGTTGAGGAGGCCAAAACCAATGTGGCTAATCCCTGTTTGTGTATTTTCTTCTTGTAGGCCTGCCAGATCTCAGTGCTTTGCCTAGAGACTTTCTCCATTAGAACAGATTGCAAACCAACTTGTTTTCTTCTTGTATGTGCGTCAGTGAGATGTTTAGGGCTAGTCCCCAGAAAGGGTGGGGAAACAATCCAGGTGTGAAAATGCATGCATGTATATGCTTGCAATTAAACCGCAACCATAGTTGCAGACAGTTTTTTTTTTAAGCCGTAGTTTTGCCATTAGCTGGTTCCAATTCTGCGTTTGAGTGCTTCTGAATTCCCAGCATTTATTTAGGTGCTGTTTTGCTGGACGTTTGGTCCAGTAAGCAAAGAAACATAACCATTTCTCACCCATATGCAGCTGGGCATTTGCATTAGTCTCTGCTCCTCACGGAGGCCACAGTAGCCTGACATCAGCCATCCATCCTCTGTTATTTGGCATGACTTAGTTTTGTTTTTGAAAATATTTAAACCAGGTTTGATGTTAAGGCTTTTCTTGTTCATATATGCTTTCTTTTCTCTCCTTTGTTCTTAAATTTTGTGCTTAACAAAGGTTGGGTAAGACAGTTAAAACGAAAGGATAAGCTGGGGAAAAAAATCTTTAACCATTAAATAGTTCAGTGGATAAAAGAAGAATCAGCTATTACGTGAATGAAAGGGCTAAAGACATGCAGCTGTCAGTAAAGTCCAACTCAGATAAGCATTTCAGATATTTAGTAATGACCAAAACCAATAAGCCAAGGGAAAAAAGTGCAAATGGGGGGCTACTCTGCAGTTGCTTGGTCTACTCTACCATTCTGGTAAAATTTATCTGGACCTTTGGGGATTATAGAAAGACACGGAGCTATGCTCTTGCAAGTGAGGTAGCTTGGCCTATCATGGTTTAGTGCATACTCAAGACAGATGGTAAAAGATGACTATGCCATTAAAGTCCAGAGACAAAGTGCTGTGGAGGAGAATTAGGAGGAGAATCTGGAGATTGAGACAGAAGAGCCCAGGATACCTCTGCAGTGGTTTTCTTTTTATCTTAAACATCCACTCAGCGATCAAGAGAAAAATGTGATCACTGTTTCTGCATGCTTCCTTGATATATTATGAGACATTGAAGTTTAATTTGTGAGAGCTTACAATGTCTCTGGAGGTCATTGGAAGAAAGTTCCTATCTGCAAATATTAAGTATTATTCATGTGGAAGAAAATACCACTGCAACAACAGGGAGAGATTCCTTAAACATAATGTGGTTTTCCAGTGGAATCGCTTCTCATCTTCAGAGCATCACCTGTTGCATAAATACATTGCTACAAAGGTAACAACTAGGAATAATCTTTAAAAAAAAAAATCCTTGTGTTCCCAAAGGCAAAATAGTTCTGTGGTGTGAAGATATGACTCTCACCTGACACAGTGCCATTAGTTCAGCTGAAGAAAATTGCCTATGGGCAAACATCAAACCGTGATGGATTAGGTTATGTTTTTTTTCCACACAGGTGTCTCTGAGTAACTTTTTGTAAATCTTTGGAGATGAAAAATCAGGGAATAACTTAATCATGTTGTGTTATTAAAAAGATTTACTGAGCAGCACCAAGTGGATTAATTGGGTGGTCCTTAAAAAGCCTAAAATTTGGGGGTTTGCTGTGGTTGTGAATCTCTCTTTGCATGGAAGTGTTGTTTTTTTTCTCCCTTCTATTCCACCAGTGTTGAGGCTAATAACTTTGCAAAGAAGAATATATTGTTGGTGACTTATCATAATTTTTTAAATTACTAGTAACTGTCACATACTACATGCTACAACAAATGAAACTGATCTGTGCAGTGTGTTGGATAATGGAACAGTGCTAATTAGGAGACAGCGAGAATTATACCAACCGCATATGACTGTCACAAGCAAAACCATGGAGCAGCCTAGGGAATGGTTATAAAGAGAGTATCATGGTCTCAACGTTGCCTAAAGGGGAAGTCTCATAAAGCTTCACTATAAAATTTATCTGACAGATTTCCAGGCAGTAATTATAACTCTGATTTATATGTGTTTAATATCACTTCTGCTATATTTTTTTTTCCTCAAAAGACTCTTGGAATCTTCTTGTATTGTCATTGTTTCTTTTGTGAAAATGGAGCCAGGTAGCTGTGATGTCACAGCACTTTCTTAGCATTTGCATTAGACAAGGTTTTGGGTTTGTTGTGGGTTTTTTTTTTAATTTTCAAAGCATATTACAAAGCATCTTCAACCCACAATTCTTCACAGTTGTCTTGTCCAATGTGTAGGGTCATGCCTATACAAAACAGTTAAACACTTTTTTGCTGTAGTGAGACATACGAAGAGCCATGAAGAGCCATGAATGTAACAGTACTTAAGAAGATATCTGTAAAAAAATTACCATATACCTTTAGCACAGCCTCTTGAGCTTTGAATGTCAGGTCATGCAGAGCACTGAGATTGCCAAGCCACAAAAGAGGGAAGGGATGTGCAGTTCAACAGTCCACCTTCCACCAAGGCTCATTTTGGGATCCCAGTCTCCTTCCAGGTATGGGTTAGCATTGTGGTGTCCCTGCAAGCCCCTGGGCACGCACAGCCGGGGCGGCCTGTGAACAGGGCCGCACAACTGTTGCAGGCCTGCAAAGCTGTAGAGCCCGAGAGGAGGTGCAATCTGTCGATGCAAACGAGTGACAGGTTGTTATGGGTTTGTGTGGCGCGGTTTTCTTTGGTAGTGGGGGAGGGCGCTGCAGAGGCGGCACCTTTAAGAAGCTGCTGGAAGCTCCCCTGGCTCCAAAGAGATGGACCCGCCTCTGGCCCAGGCCGATCCCATCAGTGACGGTGAGAGC
>VYZV01023887.1:217674-233586 GCA_013401275.1 Pandion haliaetus
AAAGACTCAACAGACAATGTGTATCACATCACTGGCAAAAGCATGAACTGAATGAGGATTTGTAATTTCAAAAAGCCTTCCCCCCCTTCCCCCCTACCCCCCCTCCCCCAGCAGAGATGGGCTAGGCCACTTACCTGCAGTACTAAAGATTCATGTTCAGGATCATCTCAGCTTGCTTTGGAACAAATTCTCAGATTTTTAGCACATGCCCTCATTTGTAAGCCATTCTCAGAGGGATATTTCCTTACTTTTTTCCCCTAACCTATGTTCTATATTGTATAAACTATACAATGAACTCCATATTGCTCCACAGCAGTGATGTGGAGATCCAGAATCACAACTCTTTTTCAAGTTATGCAAAGTGGTGGTTGCAGACTGTATGCCCTTCATGTTGAATGAGGATTTTTGCAATGGAGGGCATCATCTGTTCATGAAATAGACTTAGAAGGTCTGGGTCACATGCCAGGGTTTTACAGGAAAAAGTCTAGATAATTTTAACAATAAAAGGGGAAAAAGAGACAAGCAAAATCTCACTTTCTTGGTCTTAGAAATGAGCAGGAGCAAAATCTTTGTCTTCCATGTCACCACTTTGGCATAGGTGTCATTCATAAAGTGGATTTCCCTTCTACTCCCTGTGCTTTTTTCACTCTGTGTACAGAGCTCCCATTGCTCACTATGTGTGTTGGGTATCATGGAAAGGCAGAGAAAAGTAGAAAGTCTCCAGAGAGAATAAGGAAATGTCTGCTGTGGTTCATAAAGTCTTGACCAAAACAGTGATGACATTTAGTGTTTATAAAGTGTATTTAAGTCCTTGGCTGAAGTGAAAAGTCATTATCATTAATATCCTGTGGTTTCTTAAGAGGCTCTTTTTTTTAACCTTAAATATAGGCACTTTAATAATAGTTTTTCCAGAAATTATCCTTTTTTTTTTTTTTTTCCCCCTGGGGAACTGGCCTTTTTTGCTAAGCGGCTTCCAGCTGAGGCAGCAGGCAATACACACTGCTGTTGTTGCAACTTGATGCTGAAACTGCCAGTGATGTAGCAGGACTCCATGTAGGTGAGTTCTTGAGCTCAGGAAGAACCTGAGAGCTTATACCTTGCTTCCAGTAATATGTGTTTGGTTTTATTATATTTATTGCTTTAACTCCATGGGTAGGATTAATTTCACCTTATTCTGTCCATCAAAATTGATGAAATACATATCTCCTGATAGTGACTGGAAAATGTTGTCACCTAATTTAAAGCCATATCTTAGACTATGAGGAATCCCTTCCTTTCAAAGTGTCTTGTTTAAGGCAGATGGATTCCAATTTAAGAGTTTTAAATGAGGTTATTATTTGGATTAGTAATGCAAGATGGTTTCATAACTGATTTCCACAAGGCAAAACACACAATGCCATGGAAAATAGCACTTATTAATACTAACGGCCAGATCTGATCAAACAGAAGGCAGAGGAATGCTGTGACTAAACTGGAAGCAATCCCAATGCTCTATGGTGTAACTTAACACAGAATCAGATTGCTAGAAATAGGATAAAACTTACTGGTTCACACTGTTGCCTTGCAACTGCTAGGATTTTTCCATGTGAAATGATATGTTTTGTCTTATTTACATGTGCTAAAATACAGGTCTTTCCTACTGCTTTTGACACACACTTTACAGACAAAGTGATTTCAATGTGAGAAAGGGTTACTAATTCAGGTCTGGTCTAGGAGAGCAAACGTGTAACATTTCCACCTAAGTAATAACTCATTTTATCAAGAGTTGGTTGCAATGTGAAACAATATTCCACAGGTTTATGTTTACACAATTTAGTCCTGATAACAGTTGTATCAGTACAGAATCATACATGGACACTTGTAGAATCACTTATAAATTTTGCTGTCTACAGAAGGCCATTTTAGTTACATTAAATATCCAAAATCCAGATTAGGACTATTGTGCTCTGTCCTGTCCTAGCCTACCCTATCCTATCCCATCCCACTTCACATGCAATAAGGAATTCCTGAAAGTTATCGGTCTGTTCTTTATCTCTAGCAGAGAAGCAAAACTTCTTAGTCTGATTTTCTAAAGACATGACACCGTGAAAATTTGGAATGATCAAAATTAACCATTTGCAATAATTTTCCTTGCTAATAGTAATTTTCAAGTAATGTCAAATGTCAAATTGAAAATCATGTGACCAGGCAATGGCATATTTGTGAAAATGAAAAAAAGGAAGAAAAAAAAAAGGTGGACAAAAATTTTGGCTTTTTTTTTTTCATTGAAAAATGGTTTTATAAAACCAAGAAAAATATTAGTAAAAAACATCAGTACTCATACTTTTTATCTGAATATTTTTTCAGGATTTTATCAAGGGGAGTAAACAGCTTTTCTTTAATTATTGTTTTGTACTTGTTTTCTTCAAACCTGATTTTGTATGAAATGAAAAATGATTTTCAGTAAGTAAATTATCAATAAATATGAGTCACATTTTATTACAAGTCCTATAAATTATTGATTAAATATCCAAGTAACATGCAATAACTGAAGTTAGATCCTCTCTTAATTATGCAAAAGTATATATATTCTATCTCCTCTAAAAATTATCCTTTACTTCCTGTTTTCATGATTTTATTTTTACAGTTTATTTAACCATCTCTGTAAAGTACAATGAAACCAAACAAATAATCTCTCAATATTGCATAGCAAGCAGAAAACCCACGTCTTTGTGCTGTGTGTACAAACCTGTCATTTGTTGTCACATTAAATACAGAAAAGTTTATTTTTTGTTAGAAGGGTAAATATATTAATACAGATATGCATCCATATGCAGCTCAGTAATTTCCCAAGATTTCTAAGTGTGCAAACTTCAAGTGTAGATTCATAAAGGTGTATTAAAATACTTAAACACAGGAGTGCTTTTCAAAAGTGCTAAGAATATTACATTACCCAGGTATGACAGTGCTTGCTCCTAATTTTGGCAAACGAAGTCCCTCATTATGACAATGAAAGGATGTAAGACCAACTTTTAGTCTTATTGTTTTTAAGTTTTTCGTCCATAAATCCGTGTTATAGCTCATTTCAACACTTTGAATGGCCATCTCCTTCAAACAAAATTGACCTAATGGACTCAGAACCTGACTATTGTCATGGGAAAACTATATGAAACCCTTCTTCATGCTTTTATCAACATTGTCATTAATTATTGGCATGCATAAGAGCACATAATGCACACTAAGCACTGATTTCTCTCTATTCCAGACTAGATTATAACCACCTGAGGAGGAAAACCCCAAAAGCTGCTTCTACCTCTACCTTGCTCTAAATACATGGGCTGCTTGATGGTGGCGTTCAGTAAGACAACACATCAGTTTCCCTGCTGAAGAAAGATGCCGTTTAAAGAAATCAGCCTTATTATGTCCCAATGACAAGCATAATTAAGAATGTCTGTCTCTGTAAGGCATAAGAATAGAGCGAAAGCTTTTGTTCACCTGAGCACACTACCATCCTTGACCCATCCAAGTAATTTAAGCCCTGGCTGAATTGGACAAGGACAGGTGTAATTGGGCCCCAGTCTCGGCTGCTTCCAGCCTTGCAATTACCCTAATAAAGTTGTCTGTGGAGGGGTCAGTAGCTAGCGGCCAGTTTGGCTGGAGCCTTCTCTAGCTGTCAGCAGAAGGAGAACAAGGAGCCCATTGGGTCACAGCGTGAGATGAAATGAATGCTGGTAATTGATCTAGTGACAGCAGCGTCTGTCCTGAGACAGGAGAAATGGGCAGCTGCAATGAAAGACTTGATGCCAAAAAAACCCCAGACAAAAGAAAAAAGTCCACAAAGAACTCATATGTTTCTGAAGCCGTGGCAAGGGGGGGATGTTAAGTGAGTTTTAAAGAGCATGCAGACATGTGGACATTAAACTTGGACATTTCATTCAGCTATGCCCAACAATGTTGCCATCTCTGTTCATTTATGTGAAATGAATGAAACAGGCCTTTCTACAAGCTTTTTAACTCTGCCCTCTCAACCCACTCACTCCCAGAATACCCAAAGGCATTTGCAGCCCATAGGTAAGGATCCGTAGGTAATGTTGACAGATGGGCAATTATGTTCTCTTGGATCTTTCCAGGAAGGTTCTGGACCTTCCCTTGAAAATGCTTGTCCAATTAATGGTGTGATTCACCGTGTATATCTGAGCTTCATTATTTCAGGTGGGCTGAAATGTAATTTTAACTCATCCTTCCATCTCTCTGTTCTTGTGACAGTTTTTAATTAAACAGTCTTTAATCAATTAATTGGCAGCTGCAAGTAATGTGTTAGTGCTCTGAATGTGTCTTTAGAAATACCCAAACTTGCAGAAAATGCAAGTTCAAATATCAGCAGGGAAGGGACTGTCTTTCATCCTTCCTTTGAATTCCATGAAGTTTCCTGTGTGGGTCTACATATCAATATCTTGCCTAGACATAAGAGACAGACTTTCAGAACTAATTCATCCCTCCTCCCTTTTCTATCTGCATGGTAATTCAGGGTAACAGAAATAATAGTAATAATAAACATTGAAGATGGAGTTAGGGATTGCAGCACTAAAGCTTGAAAATCCCTGTTTATTGCTGGCAGAACCTACATGTTTGGAAAGGGTGTTGATGGTGTTGATAAAGACCGTTGCTTATTATCACTTTGACTTCAGGGCTAGCGTAAAACATGCATGTCCCTGTGCATAATTAAACTTATGGTTTCTTGTAGTAATGGCAACAATAGTAATAATTGTTATTACTCTTTATAGTTGAGGTTAGAGACTAATTTCTGCCACTTTTTATAAAGATATAACAAATGGTGTACACTTACCCTAGTTAAGCATCTAAGATTTAGTGTCTCTCTACAAGGTAATCAGCCTAGAATCCCCTTATGTATATTTTTTTACAACTTGAATAAATACGACTGGGAAAGTGTGAGAGAACAGACCTGCCATTATACACGTGAGAAACGAGAACAGAGACACCAGAAGGTTATGGGCAGGATTGCTAAAAGAAAGAAGGTGGAGGTGCTTACCCTAGCTGTTCTCTTTAATCACTAGAGAGAAGTGACAGCAGCAGGCAAGTGATTCAGCCTTTAGTGGGGTGGCTATAAAATGAATTAAGATGAATTCTGCCTGGAGGAACCTCCTACTCTCCATCCTATCAAGGAACTCTGGGGTGACTAGCTCAGTTGTAGATGCTGAATCTTGAAGGACTAAGATAAGTTGGCAGAATCCTGTCTGGGACTTGCGCATGTTCAAACTTGGAGTCTGTGGCACGGTCAGAAACAAGATTGACTTTTTTAATACTCGCTTATGAATGAACCTAAAGAAGCTAAGTGTCTTTGCAAGGGCACATACTTGTTAGCAGGAACTGGGAATGAGATCACATAGTACGTCTCATTTCATGTCTTTTGCCATTACATTCTGTGTGGAGGTCCACAACCTCCAAAATGTTGAGATCTTACACCACTTCTCGCACATGAATTTCTAGCAGGATGTCAAATTACAATAATATGGAGCGTGAGCTCCCATTTTATAACCATGTGGGTTTAATAACCACACAGAGTCTCTGTGAGCTTAGTGCTGTTGGTGCCTGTGTCCTGTAACTGGTGATCTGCCTGGCAAGGAGGCCAAAGTACAAGACATCAGCTTGGGGAACTGGACAGGCTTTCTTTCAGAGTGTGTCATGGCTCCATGGACCCTATATCTACCGTTCCCCTGCCAAAGGGAGTGCATGCTATAATACTAAAAAAATTGTTGGCTTGCAGTATTTTTCTTTTTCTCATCCTTATGCCACAATGCCAAGGAAGTTAGAGAGAATGCTGGCTATCAGAATGATGGATTTATGACTACAGTTGACGCCTTTTTTCCTTTTGTGAATCAGAAGTTTTAAAAAACAGGCGTGTGTCTCCTGCACAAATAACCTGTATTAACAGAGTGCATCAGGATCCAACGCACATGTCGAGGCCCATGCTGAGCTCAGTTCAGAAACTAAGTGCTTGTCCACTAGTACAAAGCCTCACACACTAGTCAGACATCAGAATCCCTTGGGTGCAATAAACACACCGAATACAATCTTTTTTCCCAATCAAACACATCTGGGAGTTGGAAAAGAAGGTAATTTTGGGAACGCAATCTCTTCCTATCTTGTGTTTTTGTTTTTTGCAGGTTCTGCTCAAAGAAATTCCACTCAGATGCTCTTCCTTCACCTAAAGAATTATTTTATTTCAGAGTACAGACCAGAGTTGGAGACCGATCATATTTTGAGTTGATACAGTTGACTTACTCTCTCTGGTATAGAAAACTAATCGAACCAACTGTTCTGGACCTAAAGAATATATTTGCTGGTGCAATCAGGTAGTAAAAGCTTAGACTGAGATATTGAAACTTATCCATGAAATGGATACCCATAGAAACCTCCCCCCCCAAATTTTGATTTTTTATTAACATAATTCAAAAATGAAATGATTTTACACATAAGGTTTTCTGTCCATATGTTCAGAGGGATTTAAAAAATTTAAGGTTTTCATGAAACCCACACCTGAGTGAGGAAAAATGTTTGCGAAGAAGATCCAAAAATGGGAAAAGCTATTTACCATGCTGAAGATGCCACCTTAACAATTAAAAACTCACATAGCAAAAAAAAAACCCCAAACCCCCACAACCAAAAAAACCCAACAGTGGATAATGTAATGTTTTGCCAAAAATTTCACAAAATAGGAAAAGCAAAAAAGGAATTAATAGAAACTAAAGAATGCAGAAGCAAAACCAATACACATTTAGAAAGAACCATTAAAGCCAAACCATACGAACATTGAAATGGACTGCCTGTCACTCCTTAGGAATATACAGACCGTATCCCAAAGTAGCCATGGTGTGTAATGAACACTACTCCAGCAAACTGCAGCTTCTGGGGAGCCAAACCGCAGGCACTGGCAGTTAGGCACTGGGTCCAGTTTTTACTTTTTGTTTTCTCTGCATCTCACTTTTCCCACTTGATATCAGACTGTTTTATTCCACTGTTTGTGATTTTTTCTCATTAGCTTAGAAGTCTGCTGACAAAGAGATGATCTGTTATGTGCTTGTGCTGTGCCTCAGGCAAAAGGGCCCCCATATCATGGTCAAAGCTCTTAAAGTTGCTGGAAGAGCAATATAGCTGAATCCCCCACGGAATTTAGTTAGTGTACCTATTGATCTTATAGATGTGATACATTTGACTGCCAATTTATATAAGAAATGGCCATAATGTCTCTCACTTTTCCCTTGGCCTATGTTCAGATTTTTCCAAAACAACTAAAGCTGGTCTATTAAACCACTAATGAATAAGAAGGAATGACTTTAACAGAGGGACATCTAAACTGCTTTTCCTCACTTAATTCTTGTTGTGTAAGACATATGATGGAGCTATTGAATAGGCATTAAATAATCAGATTGATTAACTTTACACTTATAAAAACTTGACAGTACCAATCTTACTTTGTACCCACTACTCATTCAAGCTAAATATACTTAGTTTGCATGGGAAAACATTATTTTTTCTTTGGGGAAACCTAAAAATAGAAATTCAAGCAAAGTGACTATAATAAACAAAACTGCATGACAGAAGACTTCAGATAGGCATTTCTGTTCCTTTTTACTGTCCTCAGAGAAATTAGTGTAGTTTGGATTAACGAGCAGTGAAACGACATCACTTTATCAGTAAAGCTACAGTTTAACACAGATTTAATCTACTCTTCAATTATTTAAGAAGTGAGAGCATTATTGAAGTCACCGGAAAATTTCTCCTTAAAATCAACAGGAAATAGTTAGGTTAAATGTTGTATACCGTGCTGTTATGGGTTTGTGTGGCGCGGTTTTTCCTTGATGGCAGGGGAGGGGGGCTGCAGAGGTGGCCCCTTTAAGAAGCTGCTGGAAAATTCGCCGCCCCAAAATGTTGGACGCGCCAAAATGTCGGACCTGCCTCTAGGAGGGGAGTGACGGTGGTAACGCCTCTGGGAAAACATATTTAAGAAGGGGAACCGGTAGTGTGGGGGTTGGGAAACGTGAGAGGAACATCGCTGCCGACACTGGAGTCAGAGAAGAAGGAGGGGGAGGAGGGGGCGCCTGAGGAGGCTGATGGCCCTGCAGCCCGTAGTGAGAAGGCAGGCTGTCCCCCTGCAGCCCATGGGGATGAACGGTGGAGCAGAGGCTCCCGAATATGGCCGTAACCCCATGGTAAAAACCGCGCTGAAGCAGTGTGAGACNCTGTCTCCCGTGGGAGGGACCCCACGGTGGAGCAGGGGACGAGTGAGGAATCTTCCCCCTGAGGAAAGAAGCGGCAGCGACGATGTGTGGCGAGCTGACTCAACCCCCATCCCCTGTTCCCCTGCGCCACCGGGGGGAGGAGGTAGAAAGCACCGGGAATGGAGCTGAGCCGGGAAGGAGGGAGGGGTGGGGGGAAGGTGTTCTGATGTTTAGTTTCCCTTCCTAATACCCTTGTGTTTTGTTTTTGTTTTGATTGGTAGTAAATGAAATTGATTTTGTTTCTTCCCTAAGTTGAGCCTGTCTTTTGCCCGTGACCGTAAGTGGGGAGTGATCCCTCCCAGTCCTTGTCTCGACCCACGAGCCTGCCTTTGGATTTTCTCCTCATCCCAATGTGGCCAGGCGAGGGGGTGGGGGGTGAGTGAGCGGCTTCGTGGTGCTTTGTTACCGGCTGAGCTGACCTGAAACCACGACACGTGCCTACCATAAAAACACAACCCTCTCTCAACCTTTCACATTAGGTTAATTCTGCTATCACTGGTGTCTCTTTTAAATCCCTCAATAATTGCACTGCAGGTAGAGGTAATCCAGAATTCAGGACTTAAAAATTCTCATCTTATGATTCCACCTAAAAATTCCATTAAAGAACAATTCTACCACTTTCAACAATGGAAAAAGAACCTGGTTGTATAAGGAGAAGTTACACACAGACCCAGACTTGCTCTGTCCATACGAGCCAGGCAGACCTGGCTCTGAATCTGTGTACCTACATTAGCATGCTGCTGACTGCAGCATAGTCATCCTACCACATGCACCAGTTCTGGTTATCCTGGAGTGGTACTAGTGGAGCTTTGGTCACCTACAGGTGTCCACATAAAACTCCTGTTGGTTTTCACACCCTTGTTTGTACATGTATTACAATCACAACCTCTTTTTCCCTCATTCAGATTGCAGATTGCTGGTTCTCACTCTCTGAGCAGCTACTCAAAATTGTGTTTTATCTTCATTGTTCAGTGGGTGGTCCTCTCCACCATTATTTATTACCTGCTGATGACAGAATAATTGGTTTCCTTCTGGGCTTTTCCATAGTTCTCCTTGCTAAATGCTATTGGAAATATTCCAGCAAAATATTATTTTTTTTCTCGGAATCTGCTGATTTTTCAACATTTATATGGTTTGGAGAGTTGAGGTAGGATTCTTCTCACCTACTTTTGGGAGGGTAGGATTCAGTTCACAGATTCAGCTATCTTTTTTTAGGTTTTGGCATGCAGTTGTCTCCAGGCAAGCTAAGTATCTGAGCAGTGGAGATCCAGCCCGCACAATCGGTGGAACCTACAGGGTGATGGCACACATAGGTACCTGCTCCTTGCTCTTTCTGATCTCGCTGAGGACATTGCAGGGATAACAGGGAGCTTGCAAACCCCACAATGGCAGTCTGAAACCACCTACTTCCCTGCCATTTCAGGTCAGCTCAGGCTGAGCCATTGCAATGACTCTTGCTCATTTGAGTGTACTGGATTAAAATAAACAATCTCCACCAACCTAGAGCATGTAACTGCTTAATAGCACCTTAGGAAGTCCTTCAGGCCTTCTCAGTTGAAATTTGAAAATTACAGATAGTTACAAGTGGCACAAAAGGAGTCTTATAACAGGAAGTGCTGGACAGTATTACTAACAGGTTTCATTAACAGATCCACCTATAATATATATATCAGTTACATTAGGAATAAAAAAACAACACAGAAGATTAGACACTCAGCATAACACATATTAGGTAAATAGGTAAGCAAATTGTCCACAAAACCATATAAGAATCTTTCAGCTTCTTAAAATCAACATTTTAAGCTGTAAATAATGGACTTACGGGCACGTCGCACGCATGCTAATAGTTATGAAAGCAGATTGTTACAAAAATCTGTACATCAAAAACGTAAGCTAAGATCCTGAGTTTGTGAAATACAGCAGAGCTGCACCCAGGACAGGTAAATTATCTTGCTGTACAATGGCTGCAAAGGTACCTCACAGACTTCAGTAAAGAATTGGTATTTAAGTAAACACCATAGTGAATGGAGTCCTTGCTTTAAAAAGAATAAAGTGTCTGATCAGACCAAATCAATCAAAACCAGTTTGATCTATTCTTTGGATGTGCAAAATCCACTGAACTGGAGTTGCTCCGGTTGTCTCTTTGCTTGTTAAAAGTAGTGGCTCTACCTATTGCTCTTGGATAGCAATACACAGGTTCCATGCATTTGTCAGTGCCCAGTGTGGAGCACCAAGCAATGATCTTTTGTACTTTTTGCAAATAGTTCCCCAAGATTCAGCATCCCGCTGTCAGGAATGCTTTAGTTCCTCAGCACCTTCGGCTTCTACTGTTGAAATTAATCATGGGAAGAAAATGCTTTGGGAAATGGGTTATCTTACTTGATAAATGTACAGCTGCAAGCAGACTGGAGCCTTCAACTTATACACACCACTACTTTTATTCTGAAATGTTCTCCTTTACATCCCTGCGGTTGCATCTGTTGGAGACTAGGTGGAGGTGTCCCGTGTTTTCAGTTTGCTGAAAGAAACTGCAGTGAAGACCACCAGCGTTATATGGTGGATATAGTGTGAACAGAGAACACACAGTGAGAGCACTGTGTATATGTTTGATTTTGCTGCATGTGTAGCTTATAACTCACTTGAGGCTCTGCATCTCATTAGTTCTGGGTGGGTCTCTCCCACCAGGATAAGCAGCCTTCATTTCATGATTTTTTCGGTCTATCTGATTTAATACTAAGTGGATGCAACAAGGCTGATGACATGTGAAAATCCATAGGCAAACCTGACAGGATTATTCAGATAGTACAAGAGGGCTGGTAGGGTGCTCCCTTACTCCTCACTAGTTTTAGAGATAAATTGGTGAAATTTGGATTTTCTTAACAGTGTTTGACAGATCAGCTGTGTTCTAGGAAACAGAACATAACACAGGCTTGGGCCAGGACTCAAAGACTTGGACCATTTCTGCCCAAACTGCTCTATTTCAATTTTGAAGAAAAAACAAAGACATGACATTAAAGAGGCAACAAACAAACAAAGCCCAGCAATACCAACACATAAAGAAAGGTATGGAAGAATTGTAAGTGGGAGCACTAAACCAACTGGCCCCACAGATGTCATTTGCCTTTGTTTTCAGAGCTCTGAAGATACTGCCCACAGATGGCACAGCCACGAGTGGCCAGGACTTCCCACACCTTGTCTTGACCTGCAGGAATCAGTTGATGGAGCACAGTGAAAAGTAGTTACCCACTGTGGAAAAGGAAAAATTAATCCACATAAATCTGAAGGCTGGATGTTGCTTTGATGGGAAGAAAGTGACCAACTTTCACAACAAAATATGGAGTATATAGTATACTAGGGAGTGCTAATGGGAAACATAGTGGGGGAGAAAGGACCATAACTCCTACACTGCTTTTGAGTGTCCAGGGTGCATCATGGGCTGAAAGGTTTTTAACTTATAGGTGTGTATCCTTTATGGGTATGATTTTTCCCTTCAGGCATGAGCCCTTTGTTCACACCTTGGTCAGTCAGGGGAATGATGAAATATTGAAACGTGGACTTGCATTGGCATGAAGGATGCAATGAACTCAATCTGTATTTCTATCAAAGAGAAGGCTGAGCAGTGGTTTGATTTCAACTTGTATACACCTGCATGACAAAGATACAGTTGATGACAGTTTTCTTAGGCCAGCAGTCTAAAAAACATCCAATAAACCAAAATAGGAGACAGAAAAATTCAGATGGAAAAGAAGTAGGTTTTAATCATGAACCAAGTTAACAATCAGAACAGCAAACTGATGCTTTCAAAAAAAGTTTTTTCCCTATTGCTGGACACTTAAAAATAAATACTGAATATTTTTCCCCTGAAGGGCATGCTTACCTTCAAAATGGACTTAAGAATGTGTTCTGGCCTGGGCTATGTGGCAAGTCAAGCATCCTTTAGCTACTCAAGAAACCTTCAGCAGCTTTCTTCTCTGAGGGGATGTCTCTTAATCTAGAGTGGTACAAGAGGTAGCAAGTTTCATACTTTTCCTTTCTCTTTCCCTGCTTCTATAGGAAGCAGAGATAGTGAACAGTACCGACCGTGTCCAAACCCTGTCCTCCATCCTCCCCGATTATGCCTTTTGCCAAGGGCTGTAATGAAGTGGTGGGATGAGGGAGAAAATTTTGACTAAACTTCAGGCAGTGTGCCAAAATTGTCTACAGCTACCTTAGAGAAGACAGGACCTCTTTTTTAAATTTTTATATATATAAATACACATATATATATTACATTTTAATTGCCCAGTGCTTGTTGTCAGATCCAGATTGCATCTCTTTGGCCTTATTTTCGTTCTCGTTGCACACATTAGACCAATGTGCTGACACACAGGTGTTTGTTGGCACGCCTTGGGGAGGGATATGCAGAGGGCTGGCGGTGGCAGAGGAGACCTGCCTGCAGCCTGGCAGGGTTCAGGGTAAATAACCACTGAGCCGTCGCCTGCAGCCTGCTTTGGTTTGCCTTAGGTCTCTGCCATGGACCTGCTGTGTGATCATGAGGGCACTAATCTCTCTGTGTCTCACACCACCAAGTGTCCTATGGAGATGACAATATTTCCTTGCATTTCCTTAGTCCACGGATCATCTTCTGTGTGAGCATATACAACCCTGGCACAAAAGATAACTGATGAGGTTAATATTCTGACTTTATGAAAAGGCACATGTGGGTTTCACAGAAACATGATGACTTGAAGACTGCTTTCTCCTCAGAACGATGCAGCATGGAATGACTTCAAGGCTCTTCATGCTAACAGCATAATAGAGCAGATGGCTTAGGAGTGATCATGCACTGAATTACAACCTCCTACAGGAACTCTGAGTTCCCTTTAAAAGAAGCTGTTCATTTTGCTGCTGAGTTAACATGATTAAACAAGACAGGTCTGGCAGAGCTCTTCCACATTGTCAAATCTTGAACAAAAGGTGTAATTTTCCTATTTCTTACAACTCCAAACAGCCTGCTTATAGAGATGGCAATTACTCACAGGCAGCGTAACTCAAGATCTTTCCAGTGTTTATATCTCCACATGAAGCATACATTTACATGGCAACGGCATGGGACAAGACATGTCTTTTAATTTTCCCATCATAATTCATAACAGGGCCCTGCCAAAAAAACACTGGAGCTGATTACCAAGTGTGACTATGATCGGATCATTTAGCAATTTGAGCTTCCACACCTTTTGTGTGAGGCTGGGCTTTGTTTTACTTAAAGCAATAATTGCATTCTAATTTCATAATATGGGTCGCGGTTGCTTCATCTCTCTGTGCCTTCAAGGAAAAGAAAAGGTGTACAGAACACAACAAACATTTTTTTAATTAATTTTTCAAAATGAGCTAATAAATGTTTACCTGCTTCACAGGTGTGCTTGCTGCAAAGTGACTTAATTACCATTCCCACAGTCCCCATAAGAAGGATCACAAAGGGATTATACATTGGTGTTATCCCCAGTAATAACGAATTACACTTTTATGAAGAACAGAGTTAACAAATAATTTCTAGGAATAAAAGGTTGGCAAAGGTTTTCAAATAAAATGTGTTAAAGAAGGAGTTAAGATTTAATAGGTTTTAATTCAGGCAGGATTTCAAAGCAAAATGAGTGGAAACGGGTCATTACAAACAGATTTGGACTCTATCCTACACAATGCTCAAATTTGCCTTCAGAGCTCCCCCAATGAACAATGGAGAAGATGAGGGCTCCTCTCACATCCCAGCAGGATAGATCCAGACCTTCTTCGAGACATTTTACGTTTCTTCTCATCTAGAGCATGAAACTCCATGCTTTAGCTGGAGTGGTAAGGTCATATCAATTTATCAGGTCACATAACATGTGGGACATAACATGTCCCAGCTGGTCTAGGTTTCATTGGATTACTCATCCTCATCTCCAACACAGCAGCATGGGTTCCCACAAGTCTTCAGTCCCAGGTACTTCATGACAGATCTAGTCAATCAGCTTCTACCTTCATCCCTAAGCACAACCTGGAGGTGCTGATGAGGGGGAAATGGGCAGTAGGGGCCTACTGTGTGTCTAATATATAATATGTGGTCCTTCCATCTCCTTGGGCTTCAGACTAGGTTTAGTACTGAGTACTTTCCTAGAGAGCATAGGAAACCAAATTGTCTGAAAAGAACGTCCAGATAACTCTTATTTTCAACATAAAGGAAAGCCATTTCAAAACTTAATGATAAGCATGTTAAAAGATGTAGACACTTTTCTCTCTTTTAGGGGTCTATGGTTCTGATCTCATTTTTGCCATAAATTTCTCACTTTATCTCAAACACTTGTCACACTTGTAGCTTCTGCAATCTCTGAAGGTACCAAGCAGCAGTGCTTCTTCTGTACCGGTCTCTTTCACAAGCTTCATCTGAAGCAGTCTATGTGTGTTTCCCCCAAATAGACATAGCAATACTTCTATCTGGGGTATACCCCTAACATGCAGAATGTGAGAAAATCAGGTACAACCACCTCTTTTGCTGGACCCATCCTTCATGTTCCCAGCTGATCTCCCTTTTTTCCAACTGCAAATGCTTGCAGAAGGCTTTAGATCCTGAGGGCTCCTATTGATTTTGGAGTTGCAACCATCCTTGCCTGCATTCAGAGATGTAAATTAGATGTCTGCTATGTCAGATGGACAGATGTGTGATGCATTTCCTCTAACATAGTGTGCTTTTGCTCTTGCAGGACACTGTTGCTGACATTTCTGTACGTATTTGCTTCCTGCAGCCATTGCTGTGTACACATGTAAGTAGAGATCATGCATGGGGCCTTGCTTCACTTAGGTCTGCACAGCTCACATTATGTGCTCTATAAAGTGTATTGGTATGATTTAAGACTTAGTAGCTCTTCTTACAACATGTTCCATGACCATTTTCATTAACTATATGCCTTAGCCCTTTTATGACATTTTTTGGTTATACTTCAAAGGGCCTTTAAGTTACCGTATCCCTAATCCCTTCCAGAACTTGACAGGGAAGGTAGCTATGGACAGTCATCTCTTCTTACAAATCAGCAAGAGGTGCTTATATGAGTTTCTCACAGCACAGGAGGAGAAGTGTCAAATTTAGGATTAGGATTTCAAAACTTCTAGGACCTTCTTTCTTGTGCAGATCTGTAAACATCTGTGAAGAATTTGATACTGTAAAGAGTCAGGTTTCCGGACCAAAGAAGGGCAGTCTAGCTCAGAGCCTGTTTGGTGTAAAGAGTCTGTGGTGTAAAGAGTCTGCTTGTGCCCCTTTGTAGCCAACAAGGAAAGAAATGATTCTCCAAAGCATCATTTAAAGCATGCAACAGACCTCTTCTTTGAATCATGCCCTTCTTTTTCTCTTGTCTATACAGAATGTTTGTGGTTCTAAGCTTTCTAGTGTAGCTATATAAAGATAGGTAGTTGTTATGGGTTTGTGTGGCGCGGTTTTCCTTGGTGGCAGGGGAGGAGGGGCTGCAGAGGCGGCCCCTTTAAGAAGTTGCTGGAAGAATTCGCTGCCCCAAAATGTCAGACCCGCGCACCAAAATGTCAGACCCGCGCGCCAAAATGTCAGACCCGCCTCTAGGCGGGGAGTGACGGTGGTAGCGCCTCTGGGAAAACATATTTAAGAAGG
>VYZV01023887.1:233823-277524 GCA_013401275.1 Pandion haliaetus
GGAAAGGAACCACGTTGGAGCAGGGAACGAGAGAGGAATCTTCCCCCTGAGGAAGGAAGCGGCAACGACGATGTGTGGCGAGCTGACTCAACCCCCATCCCCTGTTCCACTGCGCCACCGGGGGGAGGAGGTAGAAATCATCGGGAGTGGAGCTGAGCCGGGAAGGTGGGAGGGGTGGGGGGAGGTTGTTCTGATGTTTAGTTTCCCTTCCTAATACCCTTGTGTTTTGTTTTTGTTTTGATTGGTAGTAAATTAAATTGATTTTGGTTTTTTCCCAAGTTGAGCCTGTCTTTTGCCCGTGACCAAAAGTGGGGAGTGATCCCTCCCAGTCCTTGTCTTGACCCACAAGCCTGCCTTTGTATTTTCTCCTCATCCCAACGCGGCCAGGCGAGGGGATGGGGGGTGAGTGAGTGGCTTCGTGGTGCTTTGTTACTGACTGAGCTGACCTGAAACCATGACAGTAGTATAAATACCCTTCTCTAATGCTGCATTACTAGATGCAACCATTTGCCTTCACCCATTGCACAATGCTTATGCCAGCTGCATATGTAGTATAGGTTTTAGTTCGAAATAATTGCTGGCTTTAGATTTTGGCGTACTGAGTAGGATTCAGTTGCCTAAACACAGGCATTTTGGGCAGATATATGAGGTATTGCACTATCACCAGCTGCTGCAACTGCAGGGGTAGTACGGGTCTCCCACAAATCCTGCACCATGACATGGAGATCTCTTAGCTTCTCCAGGTACCTGTGTTTAGGCGACCTTGATCAATCTATTTGCAAAGAGGCTCTTTGATGTCATCGGAAGGTATGAACTATTCTTCCTGGAAGTTAGATATTTCTATTTCTTCACCGCGTGCCAATAATTCAAACAACTAGAATGAGCCTGGTTCTCATTTGCCAAACACCAAAACTTCCAAGCAACTTTGTGTAGTTTTACGGTCTGTCAATAATTACACTGTCAAAACTTACAAAATAACAGAAATTTGTTCCTGGTTTAAAATTCACCACGGAATTGAACCCAATTTTCATTCCATTTGATAGTTTGAATAATGTTTTTGTAATTTTTTTTTCCTTGTTTTGGGCATTGACCTTCTTGGGGCCTAAAAAATAAGTAAATGAAAACATGGATTTGTGTATGCACTGTAACTGTCGAGCATAATGTTTTATGATTTGAAGAGAGTTAGCATCAAATTAACACTGATCAGTACTGGAAGAGAGATCTCTATGGATATCTCAATGGCATTTTTCTTTCAAAAGGCTAAAACTCCCACAGAATTACCTCTTTTTGGGGAAAAAGCAGTTACTTGCCTGTGTCTAGCTGTAGTTCAGCATTTCCTGAGTTGTTATCAGCTATGCCCTGAGAAACGGAAGAAGCCCACTGAACAGAGCATGGCCATGTTGTGTACTTGCTATGAAAACAATGCCCTTCAGCTCTGACTTTGCACATGGCATCTAGGTCTTTACCTCCTGATGTGTCCCAAGATAAGCAAACAAATGAAAGACAAAGAAAGGGGAAAGGGCATATCATCACTTTATTTCCTTTAATTACCTAAATAGTCATTCGATCTCATCTATGCTGTCAGACTTCTTTTAGAGATCCTTGTGAGAGAGAGGTGCTTCCAGAGACTGATTCTGCCCTCTTGTCATAGGCATCTGTTCAGTGACCTGTGCGGCTGAGATGACTACCTATGGGTGGCTATAAAATAAGGAAGATGAATCCCATCTTGAGTGACTTGCCAAGGTCATTCAGGAAACTAACAGCAGAGCAGGAAAGTAACTGTGATCTGCAGAGCCTTAACCCAGAGCCTGACCCAACATGCCCCTCTCCCATGCTCTCCAAGCAGAGACAGCAAACCCTCCATCACAAGAACATCACAAAAATTGAATTCCACATCCATTTTATCACCACTGTCCTCTAGATGAAGTCAGAGTTGTTAGAAGAGCAAACTGAGAGACGGTGAATCCACCTAACCATTAGCTTGCAGGGAATAAGTGATGGGCTGGCAAGAAATTGAATTTCTTTTCTCCTCCTTGTTCCATGCTTCTGTCCCTTGCCACAGCTTTTTTCTCTGTAGCTTACCTTAGTTTTAACTTGGAAATACAATGGGTAGTCTTCTCCCATTGTAATTGTGGGGACGCAGTTTAGGTGCTTTCCAACTGAAATGCTATAGGACATCTGAAACATCTACACAAGACTAGTAGAAAGGATCCAAAATCCAGGGGAGACCCACACCTTTTTGGAGAAGCAATGAAAAGACAGGCAGGACATCCCAAGGCATTTCAGTTGGGAATAGATGTGGTTAGGCAATGGAAAGGGTGGGCTGCAGCTCACAGTTTAAGACATCTTTGTCTAGGTGATGTAGATGATCTAGGTGTCCAAGCTCTCATTATAATTAATGGCGATCTAGTGCTTAATTCAGATGTCTAAGCACAGCTGCTATTCTAGCACTAATTCAATGCTGTGCAGTTCAGTTTGAAAAACCTTTACATTATTAAAGAGGTTAAAGCCATTACAATATTACAGTATCTTTTTCTATGGCATGATAGACCAGATAAACTGTTTTGATGTTGTTCTCAAAGCAGGAATCTGTTCAGGGAAGTTCCATGCTTATGTGGTTTGCAAGTATCTCTTGCAAGATGGTCACAATGACCCTTTCTGGCCCCTGTATGTACCTATTCCATCACTGGGCTACAAATTTTACAATGCAGAAAGACAGAAAAAAAAAAAAAGAAAAATTTACATGGCAACTCCATTGCATAACTAGCAATCATCGTAATAGAATTACTGACATTATGGGCTGCTAAAGGAACAGTTAGTAGCTTGTCTCACTTGTCTGTAATTTACTCTGTGTCTATTTAGCCTTGATGTACAACCTAGGTCAATTGCTGTGCCATTTTCCTATCTTCCTACTTCTGAGTTATAGAGAGAAATGTGTGCCTCATGAATGACTATCTCTCCTGGTCAAGCTTGTCTCTCATGCTGTTAGGCAGTGCCATGTGTTAATAGATAGTGCTGAACAGTTAATATCACTAGCTAATTGGCAAAGCACGTGTGAAGCAGATGTATTTAAATATAGAATGTGGAGGCTGAAGGAGTAACTGAAATGCATAAGTGATAAGGATTTATTATTAGAACAGATTAATGAGCCCCCCTTTTTTTTTTTCTTTCCCTCCGTCATCTCTCATCCTCTTCCCTGGCCAAGTATATTTTTAATTCTTCTCTCTCAGGAAGATTTTATTCCAGTGTTGAGAAAATCGTGATGGATAATTTTGTGTTGGTTGTATGGCAGTACCTGGATGGCCAAACGATTTATGCTATGTACTGAACATATGGTATTTGTGGAGACTCAGGCCTGCAGTAAACCAGTAACAACTGATTTAAGTGTAGCTGAAGAAGGGATACGTGAAGAAGGGAGGGAGAGAGGTAGAGTTGTGTATTTATTCTAATGCAGATCAGTTGTCTCAAAGATCCACAATATCAAACCAGATTATTCTATTCCCTTTAAAAGACCTTTGGCTCAAGTCTCAGCCCTCTGCTCAACTTTCCACTGCCTTTGCTGAGGAGGCCTCTCAGTTCCACAGGCAAGTCTTTTCCTCAAATAGAGGCTGCAATGGAAACAGAGATGTTTTTAGATGTATCCTCACTCCCACATTTAGTCCCCATGGAAACTTCCAAGCTAACTAAGATAGCGGCTCCAGAATTAGGAAGTGGACTTTTGTCAAGATGTATGTCCTTCAGTTTGCCCTCAGATGGGGAGGTTTGGGTCTTACATCTTTTCCATGGAGGTTGCCTTCCACTCTGAGATACCTGGACCACTTTGTAAGCATCTGTTATGCTCACTGAAGTCACTGTGTGTATATTTGCTTTCTCCATTTTGCAGCTGGAGATACTGAGAACCTGAGAGTGTAAGACTATCATTTTTTTACGATGAAAGTCTAAGCTAGAACATAAATGCTGATCTCAAATGAAAAGCAAACAGAACAGTCCATAAGGAAAGATGCATTTTCCCTACGCTGTTCTACCCACCCTACCATTGTCTTCCCACTGTTTTACCAAGTGGCTGGTAGCTGGGCAATAGGCACCACAAGGCAATTCATCATGCAGAATTAGACATGCACTTAAATTAAACAAGCACGCCCATGCTTTTATTTGTTCATGCTTGATGCTTACTGTCAAAAGGTTGTGATCCAACAGCTATTGGATTCAGTGGCAAAACACCTTTCCTTGAATTCACTGTACAGCCAGGTAAATGGAATTTACTCACTCTTGAACTAGACAATTTAGTTAACTCACTTCTCATTATCAGGCTTTCAATTCCAAATAGGTGAGGTTACTCTGTTATTTATTTACTAAATGGATTGATTTTAACCATATTTTAAGTGGTAGTATGTCTCTGCAAGACATCCAAGCTACATCTAATCTAGAAGGCCTGGGGAAGCTTTAGCTGTGATGAGATGCTGAATAGACACAAGTCCCAAGTAGACACAGATTTCTTAATCCCCATGTTTTCCATGTGAAGGAAATCTGTGTACATTTATTAAATAGGGGGGTGGAACTCATCCCTACCAATCTCCGATCAGGACAGGAAGGGACTTGGACACCTTGGTACAACATGGAGTGTCTGTATCCGTATCTGTATCCATTGCCTGATCTACACACAGACTCAGTAGACCTCAACAGGCTTATGAAATAAGGACCATATTAAAATAATTTCAAAAATATTCTCCAAATAAAATAAAAAATAATATAGGTTATTTTAATTTTAAGATAGAAGACTACATCTGTGTGGAAAACCACATAAGGATCCAAATCATCCTCAGTTATACCCATGACACCACATGAAAATGAAATAAGGGCAGGATTTTCCCAGCAAACAGAAGTATCTTTGGGTTTATCTCACACTTTGCAACTTCCCATGATTCAATGATACTATGTGAAATATTATCCATTGCAGCGTTTGCTTAACTGAGCTTGGTTTTCGGCACACCAAAGCTCCGCTAAGCTGCAGTTTTTGTTTTTATTGTTTGGGTTTTTTTAGAAAGATATTTATAGTTATTCTAACATTACCCTTCATAGACATTACTATTGCAAATTGCAGTATAGGGAAGTGGTAAAAAATTTTGGGCAGGATTAAGGTAATCCTAAAACAAGCTAGTAAAAAATATATATAAGTGCTCAATTTTTAAACAGAGACAAGATGAGACACATAATCTCTTTCAATAAGTTTTCTGGAGCAATAAACCTTTAAACCCAACATACAACATATATGCGTGTTTGTGTGTGTATGCGCCTCTGTACTTGGGTATTTTCTTAAACTTTCCTTTGCCAAGATACAAAGCCCAGCTTGTCAGAGTTGCATCATGTTTGTAAATCTCCTCTTCAGTGAAATTTGTCTGACATCAATATTCACCTCATGTAAGCATAAATCTTCTTTGGCAGATGAGTGTTTTACTTTTATTTTTTTTTCCAGAATCTATTTCTCAGAAGGTGTTTTTTTAATTATTATTATTTTATCAACATATTTATAGAGGTAATAAAAGAGACAGGCCAGAGATAAGAATTTAATGTTTATAATAACTTTAAATCTTGCCTCCTTCCCATCTGTAACCACACCACTAGTAAATAAAGGGCAGATTATTTTTCAAAGCTGATGCTATGGGCTTGATATCTTTTTCTCTTTTGAAACATGTGGCTTCATATAGGTGTTTTTCTCCCATTATTTGATCAAGAGCTGAATTTTGTCCTTGCTGATATGAGTGACAAAAGCCCAGCTGGCTTCAATCGAATGGAAAGAAGTATTTAACTCACATGATTGCAAGTTCTACCTGAGTTTCTAAAACAAGGGGCAGATCTTATACAGATTAAAAAATGCCATTGCCATATGGGGCAATTTATCCTGCCCGTAAGGCAGAGTTGTCATAACTCCATGGTGCAAACTGTTGCAGCTTGAAAGTGGAATTGCTACAGCCCTATCTTGTAATGAAGGTAATTTATATTGGCTGGAAACCAACCCCAGTGATTTAGATCCTGATCTTGTTTACACCAAGGTTGATGGCAAAATTGCTGGTGGATTCAAATGAAAACCAAAGAAGTCAAATGCCACTGAAGCCTCCAGGAGTATTAGAATTGACTTGAAAGGCAACCAAGAGAATGGGTGCACTTACAAATTCACTGTCATGGAAATTACTTGAAGGAGGCAGTTCTGCCTGGACTACCACCTTGTGACTTCGTGTGGTCACCCAATTTTGCCCGGTGGATCCAGCCAGATTTAAGACAAGCTCAAATTCTTTGCTCTTTTCACCTCCCTGTTTCTTTATGTCTGGGCAACATACTAATTTGTGTCATGTGTGAGGAGTTTCACCACAAATACTCTTAAGTCTTTAGGTCTTTTTCTTTTTAATTACAGCTTCCTATTTTTTACTGCCACCTCCTCTTTAATCCTGAAGAGATAATACACTGTTCTTAAATCCTGCTTCAGATTGGCAGCTAATTGTATATCTGGCCAAGCACTGGACTTCCTTATAATGTTTTTCTCAAATGCTAGACAAAAGCAATTTGTGGTGCATTTTACTAACCAAACGTATATAATACTACATATTATTAGAATGCTATTAAAGCAAAGACATTTGTTGTTCTCAAGCCAAACACAAACTCTTTTCCCTTGTATAAAGAAGTTTCAAAGTTAAAACTTCCTGCCTCTTCAAGCTTCCAGCAGTGTCCTGACCTTAATGAACTGGGAAAGACTATTTTTTTCATTCCAGGAAGAAGCTGTAGATATTTTCCATTCTTGTGACTTAGGGCAGGACAAGGTGTGACTACACTGCGTGTGGATATCTCTGAGCTAATTCCAGCTAGCTTGTTTGGGTAGCGCATGCAGGAGAGTGCAGAGAAAAGCCCAAATTGCAAAGCCTACTGGAGGAGCAATGTTATAAGTCTGCTAAACTCCTTGCTGTCAGCATTGCCCGAGGAAGCTACTTTCAAGCTAAACATGTTGCAGTCACATCTTTACCCTGTCTGAGCTGTTCTCTTACCTTTTCACCTCCTTTCAGCTCACCTTCTAGGTGTCCTGTCTGATTCTTGCTTTCTTTGACTCAAACCATGCAAGAACCTTGCCTATTCCTGGTGTCAAATCTATAATGGCAGAAGCAGACATTCATTCAGGACCCAGAAATAGTTCAAAAATAAGTTCTTTTTCCAGATCAAGAAACTGAAGAAGAAAGACGTTCTTACCGAAAAGCTGGTCTCAGAGGGAGCAGAACAGGAACTGCGTAGAGGGTCTGCAGGCAGGAAAAATGACCTTCACATGCATGGGGATTCTTTGCTTTTCTAGCGTGGTCTTGTCCCTTTACCCTCTGTACCCATTAGGACCAGGTGTCATTGCCTGACTCAGTCCCTCTTCCTATCAGAGTCTTGCCGTCAAACTAGCCCTGTAGCAAATGCTTCCTACCATTCCTCTGTTCTGGTGGAATTATAAAGAGGTCTATTTGAAATACAGAAGAAAGGGGGACTGGAAAGTATTCCAGACTCAGACGGTCTTCATATGTGGGAGATGTGGCACACAGCTTAATCCTTTACTTGGACAGCACCCATGTTCCAAAACAGCATCTATCTCCTCAAGACCACATCCTCAGAGAAAAGCAGCCTTGCACTCTGAGAAGCAACATGGGACTGATGTAGGAGAGACACAGCCAATGACCCTGTCACTGGCAGCATCTACAACGTGAAGGTCACCCACTCCAGACAGCCATCCCTGTCCTAGGCTGAACGTTACAGCAAGGGTTTTATCCACACTGCTCAGACTATGCTTCTCCGAGATGGACTACACACATCCATGCTAGAATTCGCATGGCCCACATCACCTTTGAGTCCTATCAGGAAACTTGGTAGTCCAGAGGTGCAATTATTTTTGCAAGTGTGAAGATTTTGAACTGACACTGATCAAAATAATGCGAGGACACAGCCCACCAAAGAGGAGGACAGTGTCATAGCCACCCAAGGATATTGCCATGGTGTGGGGGCATGAGGACGTGTGGTGATGTCAGCAAGTTGAAAACCTGCTGGAATTATGTTGGAAAGGAGACATCCAAAGCTGGTGTGATTTTAACCATGCTGTTTACAGAGAGCAGTCCTTGGAGTGAGCTATCCCAGGGCTTTGCTCAGGGGAGCTGCAAGTTTGGTGATGCAGACATATCCCCGGTGTCCATGGTGTGCTTTTCAACAGCACTAATGGGTCTGTGTCACTTCCAGTTTAAGGCTGGCTCCTCTCCAAGTTGGGGAATGCCTGGACAGAGTGAGCTTGGGTTCAGAAATGCAGTCTGTTTGCTCATCTCCCACAACAGTGGTCCCTCAAACACGAGGAGATATATGTTGCTGAGTCCTGTTTTGTTTTGGATTTTGTTTTAGAGAAGTAACATGAGAAAGGCTCACAAACCCATCTTTCTGTTCAGGAGGCACAAGACTTGAGTGAAAATATGATATATTTCACTCATCACTCAGGCTTTTAAACTAGTGTAAAATGATGATTTTGAAACATTAGATTTTTTTTCCTCCTACTTTGCCTTGACCTGAATTTAGGGAACCAACAGATTCTTTCCACCCTCCATGTCCCCTGCAAGAAAAAATAAAGTTTTGGATTTCAGCAATTTTGATGTTATTGTACTTAAAAGATCCAGTTGGAAATGCAATGAATATCTTGTTGATGACATCCCAGTGACAACAAATTTAATAAGGGTTGTAAAAAGCCATTTACTTCAATTGACTTCTTGAAAATGCACAAGGGCTGTCAGTTTCATTAATGCAAAAAATGTAGGAAAAACCCTGCTCTCTTTCCTTTATTCCTTTCTTTTTGAAGTTGCAAATATGTTACAAATAAACTGCTAAATAGATTTAATATTTGACATAAAGAACCTCTGTCCCAGATGTCTGACATAATTTGTAAATTACTGTGCTTACAGAAAGTGTGTTATTTCTATGTGACTTTACCTTATTTTGTTGCAATGACTGGATATTATTCCTTGAGCAACAGGGAATAAAATAAATCACCAATAACTAAGTGATGTCCTGTAAAACACAGATATCAGCACAAGTTCTGTTCATATTTGTGCACTGCAGCTGAGGTTCAGTTATATAGTGAAAAATTTAGCCTGGCCATTTTAAGGGTCTGTCTTGAAATATTTTTAAGCCATTCCTTGATTTTGTTAATGCTCTGGAATAGCATTTTCTAGGGAAGACAACTCATCAGAAGCCACCCTGTCCCCTCTTCTGTAAAGTCAGCAAGCTTTATTGTCATACTAAGTCACCCACAAGGATGAGAAACAATGTCTTTAATGCTGAAGATTTCATCCATGACAATTAAGATTCCTTTTTCCAGTGACTGCATTTTCACCTTCAAATCCCAAAGGTCAGAGAGAGGTAATGTTTTCATTAAAACATACCTGCTAAGGTGACCTAAGCCTTAACATAAACAAAGTCTTTTAAATGCAGACACCTGAAATACCTTGGTTTTCAATCCTGGCTCCAGTGTTTGAATCTCAAAGGTGAAGAAGGCATACCAAATTCCTTTGCAACCCAGTTTTCTAACCCTAAACTACTTACTAGAGGTAGATTTCCACTTGAAAACAATTAATCATGCATGTGGAAATTACATTTTTAGCAAATTTGAAATATGCACTATTACACATGTATATGTGTATTTCAATTTGTAAAGATAGGCATTTCTTAAGTAAAATGATCCCAGATTTTATTTTATAAATATAGCTTATGTTTTTATATGGACAGGTAATATAAACTTTCTGTCAATTAAGGTAAGGGGGTGGGGGGGGTAAGCCCAAGAGGGAAACTTTCAATAGAGCATAAACTCATAGCCTATTATTACTGGGCATTAACAGATGGAGACAAAATTGTGCCAGATTTTTACAGGTGCAAATCATTGTCAGACTATGTGAACAATTTATATAGATTCAGAATCTGAACCCCAGGTCTCACTAGTTCCTGTAAGGTTGAAGCAGTAGCTTTTCCAGGAGCTATGCATTTTAATATAATCTAAACCCATACAGTTCAGCAGAGGTATCATCTATGCTCCTGGCTGACCCACAGTTTGTATCACGCTTCCTCCAAGCTCCTCTGGGAGGCAGCTGCCAGATTTATGTTCCTTCTGTTTGTACAAGGAAGCAGGATAAGTCTAACCTTAAGGATTTTCTGTCCCCACATCCTCACTGACCTTCTCTCCAACAACTTCTATTTCTCCTTTAATTATTCCGGTCTTGTGGTATAAAAAATAAAATCTATGTTTGCATGTTCTTGTCTTCTTGTCAGTGGATGGGAAGCACAGAACATTCAAAAACTGTGGCTGTGCAATTGATAAATGGTGAATATGGACAGCAGGAGAGAGTAGGGCTCAATGTTCCTTCTGAGATGTCTTGCTTACCAAATATGTTAAAAATTGCTAAAAATCATGTTTTAAAAGGGAAATATTTACAGCTGCAGCATGATTTGCTATCACTTTACTAATGAATGAAGAATTATTTAGGAATTTGTCTACAGATCAGATTTAATCTGCTGGATGTTTTCACCTTTTTTTTTTAGCAGAGATCTATTTAGTGACCTATCTGAAATGAGCCTCATGCTTGTAATTGCTATACATTTCCACATTAAACAAATAAACATCAATAAAATATGCAACACACCTGGAAAGTTACATGTTTTGATAAATTGAAATTTGAAGGAAAAAGGCACTATGATTTAGTAGATAGGAGTGGTTTTGATGTCAAGAAGCTTCTTCGATACGCAATATGTAGGATCCAGTCTAAATGCTACTACTAACTTGTGTCTGTACATTAAGTATGTAGCAAACCAAACTTCCTCAGAAAATGGCCAAGATGACTACTCAGTAGAGAGAAGCACCTTTGGAGGAGACCAGAGGGATGTGCTCCCTAACTTGAGGTTAGCACCTAAGTTTAGGTTCTTAGCTGGATAAAGCATTCCTCTGCTGAACTCAAAACCACCTATCTCCATTGCCTGTACAGGCAACTTAGTTAAGGGGCGTTCACATAATATAATTTTAGATATCTAAGCTTCCTTGATTTTTGTTTTTTTTGTCGCTTGAAGTGGAAAAATATAGTAGCCCCTTGAGGTCTGAAAGGACAGAAACAACAGCAAACTGAGATCGTGGTCTTCAAACTCAGGAAGAACTTGCTCATTAAATGCATAGCGTCTTCTTGTTAAATGTATCAAATGTACAGATCAGAGTGTAATCAACTTTTCCATTTCAAGCTGTAATGCCACTCTTTCTTGGAAAAGCTAATTCTGCTGCTTTCTAATAGCATGGACTTTGCAGTGCAGCAAATTCCACTTTTGTTCAGTCAAGCCTGAATCTTGAAGAGCAGTAAAACTGCTCAATAACAATAACTAGATAATTGTAAATTAAATATTATAACTAAAACTGGCCATAACACTGAACTGATGTGCTGTGTAAAATATAGAAGCTGGTAAAATATTTATTATACAGTTAAAGAGTATAATGATTTAAACAAATAATAGGGCTGCTGGAAAAAACTGAATTGTGGCCCTGTTCTGAAAACATGTACATCTCTCCTTACCTGTGTACTTATTCTGTAGAATAAAAAGGGATTTTCCATGTGTTTAAAGTCTGCGAAGTTGCATGTTAGCAAATGAATGCATGAGCTGGGTCTACGCAAGGGAGGAAAATCAAGCAAAAAATTAATTCCAAGGAAAGGAATCTAACAATTCAAGTCTGTATATATTAAAACAGTAACTTAGGAAAAGATTGAGTGAATGCATGTGTGACAAGAATGCCAATAACTGGTCACAGGAGTGTGAAACAGCCTGGGCTTTTGATGCAAAGTCAGTCAAGGTCCGTGGACTTTAGTGGGGCTTTACACCAGGTCCTCAAAGGTCCCTCAGAGTAATCTCAACACTCATGAACACTGCCCAAAGAAATTAAATGGGTGGCATGGCCATGACTGGCTTTCCTTTCAACAGGTAACCGGTATCTATGATCGTCAGTGGAGCTACATCAATCCCACCAGCTACAGACCCATCTGGGGCCCAGATATGAATTTCTAATGTATTTGTTATGCTGGATGAGGTTGGAAACAATAGGAGTCTGCATTCGGATGCTCAGCCCTGGATTTTCATTTCTACTTCCTCAGAGTGTGAGAGAACAAGAGGGCAAATAAGGTGAGCAATCTTAATCACTCCACTTAATCCCCCACTACACGATGCTTAGATAGGTCAATGACGTAGGAACACGATTACACCAGAGCAGACTTAAATATCTACATTGTGCCGCTATAGAAAAAGGTGCTGAGCTGGGAGTCCCTTGAGAAGGTCTTTGTGAACTGCTATGAGTGAGCTCAGGTTTGAAAACTGAGGGCCACGTATATTCCACAAAAACTGTTTGCTTTAAAGAGGAACCTTGGTTCATAAAATGGTTTCTCATATTATTTTGATTTGATTTTCTATGGCTTTTCATGTTCAGAGGGGGGGATGGGACTCTTTGCTAGGGTCTTTTCTTATATGTTTCCTACATTTCACGCTTGCAGTCTCAAAGGCTCTGAAAACAGATGTCTGGTTTTCAAAGCAGGTTTTATTTTTTTGGCAATGCCAGACATTTTACAGTAGAAAATACAAAACAAAAACAAAGCCAGTGACTTCTGATGTCTTCTGTTTCCTTATCAACCTTTGTTATGCTTGTTAATCAGGGTGGCTGGCGGTATTTTAAACATTTATAATATATACATTTCTCCCCCCCAAACATCTGTTTATTTTACAACAACATGAACCCTGGGAAAAAAAAAAAGTAGCTGTTATTATATATTTTTTTCAAAGTGAAGAAGTAAACATGCAGCTTTCACATTTGCTACATCAAACGGATGCTATTTATTTAGTTGCTTGAGGCAGGAGGCCTGATCAGAAGAGAATTTCTTTTATGGCCTAAGGTGGTGAACTATTTTTAATAAGAACAATGCTTAGGGAAAAGAAAATTCCTAAAAAACCTCTTCAATCAGTTGGAGAGAAGGGAAATCCCCTCTTGTGGTAAGGGTAGGTAACAAGCTACTGCTCCATAACCATCCAGCCTGGGCTCCCTTAACCTTCCTGCGTTGGAGGAGGGAGACGTGTCACCAGGCATCATCTCATCCGAAAGTAAACGTGAAAACACATCACAAGGATCACATGCCGAAAAGTTCCCATTTCTCCTATGTGTATGAGCAGAGGTGAGGACAACCAGATCAGCTCTTGATGCCTGCACTGGGGACATGGCCAAGCAGGTGATGTCAACCTCTCATTCTCTTCCACAGCTTTGTGCTTGTTTTGCTCAATAGTGCATGCCCAAGCACTCATACACTCAAGAGAAAATAAGAAGTGCTAAAAATAAGGAATGCTAAAAATATTAAATGTAGAATTTTATTTATTGGACTCCCACAAGCAAGTGAAATGGCCCAAGGCAGAGGTAGTTGTCTGGGTGAAAATCAGCCAGGAACCGGCTCAAGCCTTGTTCTCTAGTCTTACTCAGTTTACAAGTATAGACATAGCCCAAGGTTGTCTTTTTTTAAACCACTTGCCAACAACATGCAAGCTAGAAATTAGAATCAGCTGAATGAAAGCTGATGTAAACAATTTCAGAAACCAAGACTATTGAACCCATCATCAAGCATCATAAAATACAATAAAAACAAGATATAAAGGTTTTATTTTTATATTTTCAGAGTTAAGCCTTAACTTGAGACAATGATGTATTTGTCACTTGGATTCTATCTTCAGTGTGAGCAATTAACTATGAGTGCAAAACCAGGAAAGATGACTGATTGTGTACAGCCAAACTGAAATACACAATCTGATACACAATGCAAATATTGTAAGAATACGATAGAATTTGAAACTTCAAAATTTCTTTTAGACTGTCATTACTATATTTGGATAAGAGAAAAGATTCTGCAAACTATAAACTGAATTTTTACGTAATAGAAACATTGGAGTTTTACTCTTTAGGCCTCAGATTTCAGAGTGTTTCAAATGGTCTTTTAACCACAATGAAAACTTTGTCTTACAACCACATTTCCCAGAAAGTGTTTCGGTTTTCTTCTGTGTACAAAATTCTCCAAATAAACAGATACAGGCTTCTTTGCAACCCATCCCTTTAGTGAGAAAATGCGCTCTTGCTGTCTTGACTAACAAATAATAACCGACATGTTAATGTGAAGAGATAAAACAAGACTCTGAAATGCTCATTTGGGTCGAAATGAATTTATTTCCCAGGGCATAGGAAATCCCAGCTGAATTGGTTGCTGTAGTGACACAAGAAACATGCAAACTGTACCCTTGATTAGAATCTGGGAGAGAGAGATAAAAGGTTTATCTGTGTGACAAGAGCTGTTTGATGGACTATTAGATGACACTTTTTTACGTTTGCTTAAATCTCACAGCTTCTGTTGCTGCTTTGTCACTAAAAAAATACCAAACCCACACAAATTAATAATCTTGTCTTTCAAGGAAGGCTTTCTGGCAAACAAAAGTGATGACAGCAAATACATAAATATCATTAATATTTTGCTTCACAAAGACAAGTGCGTGTGTGTGTGGAAGTGTTTAGGCACCATCTTACACTGTAAAATGTAAATCTGTCCGTTTGTGTTTCTTTATGTGTGTTTGTGTTTCACAGGCCCTTTAGCAGGTCAAGATTTTCAAGCGCTCATGTGTTTGGGAGTTAGCATAACTATGGACAAGCAGACACTACTGCATGAACCTATGGCCATAATTTGAGATAGAGATACATATATGCTGTACCTGTATGTGCCCAAACATAAATATGTGTATGTATATCTTCACATTTATCTCCATGTATACGTACGCATATAACCAGACTGTCATGCGGTAATGTGCTCATGCATATTTATGTTTATACACACACACACACACACACACACACACACATATTTTCTTTTATATAATATATGTATGTATATGATATGCATATGTATTAATACATATATTGTGTGCATATGCAAAAAAATACATGAAAACCTAAGTTTAAATAGGTTTTGATGTATTTTAATCTCCATTTAATGCTTTGTCTTGGACAAGAGGCTCCAGTGAGACACTGTGATGACCTAGTATAATTCAACTGTGTTCTTGGTATGACTTCAGGATGGTCACAGTCACACAGTGGTGGACTGAATGAATCAGGTGGACGACTATAAATGAGAGATGAGACGGTAGAGGATCAGGCCTTGCAAAGTGTGATAGGGATAAGGAGTGTAGCCAGCTCTTTAATCAGATTTCCCAGATTACTGTATTGTATTTGCTTATGGGTTTAGTGCAGATAAAAGTTGCTGCCTCTTCTCCTGAAGTTCCTTCAACTACTTCCTATAGCACAGGGCTGTAACTCACTCCCACTCACTCCATAGTCAAATGTGGAAAGACCTAGAGGGAAAGGCTTTTGCTTCAGAGGGCTTCATAAATTTTGTCAAAGGACAATAATCCTCCCAGAGATTAATTTAGTCTTTGTTTTCCTTTAAAAATGCACACACAAAAAGGGGAATTTCCCACACAAAGACATGTTGTCAGAGTTGAAGTTGCATATGGTCATACCCTATGCACTGCATCACTGAGCACTTAGCAAAGCAGAATTAACACTGCCAGCAGCTTTGAGGCATGTGCCTTTTGCAAAATATCATAACTAAATATACCTACAGGGTTCTTCCCTCCACCCATTCTTCCCTAAGATGGAGTTCACACCCAGCTCTTCAAGATCATGTTCAAGTACATAATTCATAATCGGACTAAGCACTTTTCACTGCTGGTTTTCTTGTGTTTTACTGGTTGCATCAGACTGGGCCTAGAGCATGACAACTGACCAGATAGGTGGTCTAAGATGACTTTCCACCTATCTGTTTCTTCAGCTAGCTGGAAATGATAGTGGCTTCCCAATATAGCTTGCAGAAACCCAAAAGCTGCTCTAGATCACATCAAGAACAGTTTTACTTCCTAAATGGGGTTATGACTCACAGTTTTTTGGATTTTGATAAGACTGATGACATAGCCTTTGTCATCGCCCCCTCTCCTCTGCCTCACCTGTCTGCCAGATATTGTCCTTCACAGAGACAACCAGGTTGCCTGTTTATTCTGCTGTTTCATAGCCTCAAGTCAGTGTGGTTTAACTTCCCAGATAGGGCTACCAGGCTGTGGCATCCAAAGATCTAATCCTCATTAGTTTCTGCTATCTCAGGGAGCTAATCATCGGCTAAGGGGCTTGAGGGACATCTGGTCATAGTGTGACTTCAGCTATTGCAGCTAAATGGGAACCAGATGGGAAGTACTGAGAACATATCTATGTTCTACATGCCCAGGACTAGCTATAATTTGTGTCTGAGTTACATTTCCTTGGTGGTTGGTGGAGGAAAACAGTCACTTTTAGGGCAAGTTCACCTTATTATAAAATAAATATGTAGAATAGGCTGTATTAATATCTCTTGACTACCAAGGGATCTCAGGAAGATTAGGTGGGATGTAGACATCTAAAAATAAGTGAAATGAACTTACTCTACAGAAAGTTGGAATCTTAGGACTTTTACATGGTGGCAAAAGTAGAAAGCTAATGACAAGAAATTGGTTAATTTATAATAACCCATCTGGGTTAGACTGTAAATTTGTGTCTCAGGTGCTCTGAAATTCTCCAAGTGACATTTTTCACTTCTTAGTTTCTAGGAACATCAAGGAAAAATATCTGTGTAATGTGTGTGTGTGTATAAGTGTAGGTGTATTTGTGTGTGTATATATATATATATGTGGGAGAGCCAAAAAGTAAGCTAAAATGAAAATGCACCCAAAATAAACTAACAGAAGTTACTATACATAGAGCAAATCTGTTCTCCATGTCTACCTTAATCCATGCATTGCAATTAAATTCACTTCTCTGCACCTGAGTTTAGTCATTACACCAAAGCCAACCTGCTAAAAGTACTTATTTCACAGTAATTCAGCTATTAATTGGCATTTTCCTCCCCTGCTCCCCCCCATCCCAGCCCTCTTACTGTCTTCCTGGAACAATTTATCATGAATGGTGAAAACTTCCATGTCACCTTATAGTGTAGTGGAACTGGAAAGTGTGAATGGTGTTTGGAAGGACTCATTGTCTGATTTATGTTATGCCAAAAATGAACACTTCTGCTCAGGCTCAACCTTGACAAATGTCTTCATCCGCGGGCAAAGCAGTCACTGTTGCCAAATTATGCAGTAATGCAGACTCAGCAGGACTCGTTCTTCTTCAAATCATAATGCCACTGATTTTATTTTTTTTTTTTACTTACACTTTTTTTACATTTGTTTAAGGGTGGGTGAATGAGGTCTAATGACCACCAGAAAGGTTGCTTTTGATTTGTACTGCTGAGCGAACATCAAGTTTACTATTCTAGGGAAAATCTGCCTGAGCCACACCAGATCTTAAAATATACTAGATATTAAAATGACAAACTTTTATTTCCATTTTCTTTCAACTGGAGCACAAGCAGATATAAAAAAGGGGTTTAAAATACTTATTTTAATGTTAAAAGGTGTTCTCATAGGAAGAAAATAATTGCAATGCTAAGGAAATGCATTTTATAGTCAAGAATGAAAAAATGACTGTGGCTTTACAAATTTTTTATTTTGTAAGCCACCTATCCCTCCCCACTAAAATATTAGTAGTATCACTGTTAAAAAGTGGAGAGACTACATACTCCCTGGGGATGCTAGAATGTGGGTATTGCAGACTATGGAGACACACAGCAATGAAAATGGGAAGGACCTTGACGTAAGTGCTTTGAAAAAGCTGAAATCGCTGTGAAAGAGGAAACTGTGTAACAAGGTGAGAGTGATTCTGCATTGAATTGCCATAGAGTTTCTACCACTTCCACTGCAATACCGGTTGCAGAGGCAGTGAGCGGGAAAGTTGTGATTAGAGCCGGTCTGTACTCGCAGTTTCCACGCTCAGGGGAATTCCAGCATTCGGAAATTAGTCCTTGTTCTGAATTTCAACAAAGCGGTTTTTCTCTCAGAATTTTCCAGGAACTAAAATGAAATAATGATAAAAGAATGATAAGTCAATCAAAGCATTTAATTTCAGTTTTATTTTTCTTTTCTTCAAAACAATTATTCTATCAAATAAATGCATTTTAAAACAAAAATAAAAATACTATAGTAAAATACAGTTTTTTTTTTCTTCCGTGAAAAACAGTTACAACTTCATATAATTGCATTCTAAACTTCTATTTTGATTAAAGCATTTTGTGATAAAGGAAGAAGATGGCAGGGTGGAGGATTTTTAAGCTAACTTCAGCTTTGCCAGGGGAAAGCAGAGACTCATGGATCTCTGCAGGAGAGTAGTTCCTCAGCCTATGTGTTTAATCTGGATTTATTCCATACCAAACTTCATAAAAAGACAACGGATTTACCTTTTTTTAAAATGCTCAGACGAAATCATTGCTTTTGTGAGTTGCTACATCACTTTGGTCAAGGATCCACTTTCTAAGCATGTATCTCTGGCTTTCTTTTGTAGCACATTAATGGGTTTAGAGTTTTTATTTATTTATTAATTGGAAAAAGAGAGAATTGTTTGTACAGTTTCACCTGTACAAGCCAAAAGACAGAGCTGATTCCTGCACAGATCTGTGCTATCAGCTCCAACTAGGCAAATGCAGAGAAACTATTCTGTAAGAGTAGAGTCACCCCAGTGTAAAAGGAAAGCCAGCATCCTCTAAAGGGTGGTATTGCAAAACCGGCATGAACTGGCCTGTTCTCATCGCATGGGTAAACAGCAAAGCAATGCCAACCAACTCAAATATTTCTCAGCGAGACATGAACACTGATAAATATTTGTGGGATCTCTTGATTTGTTTTGCTTCAAAGAAAAGGAGGTAGGTACTTCTGGAAATTGTGTCTGGGATATAGCTGGAGATGGTTGTTTATCCATTGACTAGGATTTTAATTAATGCTTTTTTTTGGGGCTGGATTTCACTATTAAGAGGTCATATATGTGCTACTTGTATGGAGAGAAAGTGGACCTCTCTGTCCAAAAGTTCACAATCAAAAGTTTTCAGGTCTAGGCTGGAAAGTGAAAGCCTTCAGCTTCCAAAGGGGCTGATTTTGTGAAAGTCAGATATTCTGAAGGAATCAAAAAAATTACATTTCAACCCAAAATTTATTTGGAAACCTTCTGCCTGACCATTGACATTGACAGCAGAGGCAGGAGTAGGTCCCGTTTATGGCAAGCACTGTTCAAGTGCCCCAGAAAGAATCAATCATTCCTGGCCCGAAGCTCTCACAACCCAAGCAGGTGGTTTGTAAAGGTAACATTACTGCCTACTGTCTGCTGAAAGAAGGTAAATGCACAAATGCATACAGGAAATCTGCAGCAGAAGCACAACTAGAATTAAATCTCCTGAATGCCGTGTTAGTATTGAAATGGGAAGGCTTCTTTGCCTTCTGTTTAAGCTTAGCAGAAGTTTTGCTGAACAGGGTTCCAGGACTACTCATCCAGAGACATTGACTTGCCCCGTGCCTCAGTTTCCCTATCTGCAGGGAGAGTAATAATATTATTTACATCAGATTATCATTTGCATCAGGTTAGTCATTAAAATGCTATAAAAGAACAAGATTCATCCACTATTCATTACTCATTGTGTAGGATTACTCACAGGGTAGGTTTTTTCCTGATCAGATGCCCACCAACCTTTTAATCAAAAGAATGATGTGACTAACAGAAATTACTGTAATGTTGATAGTGAATGACAAATACTTTTATTCTGTGAATTCTTCTTCATATGTTTAAAGAAACGACCGAATGAAAAACAGCCTTTCTGCAAATGTTCCTATGAACGAAAGCCACTTATTGGAAATGGGCATGAGCAGTGAATTAAAAACACACACTAGATTTTGATCTCAGTTCAACAAGTTTTGTCTGGGCACACGTCCATTGGCTTCTTCACCCAACCAAGCGAGACACAAATCAGGCTGACATATGTTTGCATGTCAGATAAAAGTGCGCAGGGTTATGTCCATATTAGTCATGTGATAACAGGACAGATACATGTTAAGGTGGAATAGTGTTAGCAAATTATCTCACAAAAGGCTATTTGTCTTCCTTGGGACGTGTGCCACTGTTTTAACAAGTCGGAATAAATCTACATTCCTCACTTCCCGTCATGGAGACTTAATCCAGCTCGGTCAGCGAAGGGATGCAGACTACAATAAGTTGGTTGGAGAAGGAAAACCTTTCAGAAGGTCTTGCATTTACCCTCCTGTAGGCCCATGTTTCTGCACTCAGTCTCACCAAGGTGACCAGTAGCTCACTGGGGACAGGGGGAAAGAAGGGACTTGTCAGAGATGCCTGCAATCCAGCTAGGATGTGGCTGGCTGGATTCCCTTCATAATCACTGGCCAGATGGTGAAACATCAGTGATGCATTTCATCTTATCCAGAAGTAAAGGCCCCCAAAAGATCAGCCAGTTCTGTATTAACTGCAAAGGGACCTGAGGGGCTAGCTTGGGCAGGGTGTGTTTGTCTTGTCGGATGCAAATAAATTTGACTTGAATCATGAGTCAGAGCTCCCCACACCTGGCAACCTGCAGCGATGGCAAAAGGGTAAAGCCACTTCATTTTACCTGTTCTTGTATTAAATGGCAGTGACATGATCACATGCTCAAGCCCTCTGCACCAAAGGTCCCTTCTCTGTGACAGTAAGAGCAGCATCACACCAGAAACAGCTGGAATTTAAGCTCCCGGTTGGCTTTGCTTAAATCACCGCTAATTTGCCCTGAAGTGCACTGGGAGCAATCACATACTCTCTTTTCAGCAGTAGTCACAGCAGCCTGCAGCTAAAAGCTATAGCAAACAATAACTCCTTAAACTTCTTCAGCTAAATATACAAAGCTGGCCTGCCTGCACCTTAAAATAATCAAGCATAGATTCATAGGGAGGGGTGAGCAGAGAAAGAGAGAGCATTAGACCTATTTTCCTCTCCCCAAAACTCAGCAGAGTAGAACGGATGACCTGGATTTCATCTGCCCATGCTCACAACCTCTGCCTGCCTGCTGCTTTTAGGTTATGAGCTCTTTTGTAACCTGCCTCTGACATACAGGTATTTACAAAACAAATTTCTGATCATGGCATCTTGCTGTCAGCTACCAAATACTATTTGCTACACTGACTCTAGGACAGCCATAGATTGAGGAAAATAGCTCTGGTCAACTCCTAACCCTGTTTACTGGAGCAGGACCTAAACTGTGAAGTTTACATATTGTTTAATACCGTGACCTCTGCGCACTTGCTAATCCCTCATCCACCGCTCTGCAGCTTTCTTGTCCACAGCCTCCAGACTAATACCCAGAAAGATGCTTGGATTTCCGAAACTGCAAACCACGCAGCTGTCAAATTCTCAGGGGACGTTTTGTTGAGTCAGCACACCACACCAGCATGACCACAGCTATAGGATCTCTCTTTCCTATGGATAATCACATCTTCACATGCATCAAGCACCTTCCTGCTGCAGCAGGATTTTGATACTAGCAGCAAGATTGCTTCTTTCTCTCAGGTCAAGCTGAAATACAACCAGAAAAAAGACTTTGGAGTTTATTATCCAGGTAAATAATGTTTCAAAAATCGATGTTTATATCCTTCAAATCACTATATTTTCCCCATTGTGATGATTTAAAAAATACTATCAGATTTTATTGTCGGTCATTTTATATTTGGAATATTTAATTTGTTATGAACTCAGGAATATTCTCTCTTAGCCAGGAATAGCCAGTGCTTCATTGGTACAGACTCAGAGTATGGGCTCACAGAAAAGTAGAGAGGACATAAATTGACAGTGTATCACTCCTCTACAGTATCTGCACACTGACATGTACTTCTTACTACACACACAAGGTATCTGACCCCTGTTTTATGGAGAGTTTAGTTGCTTCACATTTTTTCTACATGCATCACAGGCAGTGCTCAGGATGCAGCTGATGTGTTGAAAGTTCACACCCTAGCTACATCTTAGTCATTACTTGTATAACTGTACACTAAAAATCACTGTGACGAAGATGATGGAGCTGCATTACTGTCTAGGTAATAGTGGACCTGAATAAGGTGGTAGCACTTTCCTTCCCTGTAAAGCTGTTTCAGCTGAAAAAAAAGGGGGGGACACACTTGGAACGACTCTTCACCAATTCTGAAATGAATTTTCAGGCTGCTCAAAGTGAGTCAAAGAGGAAGATCTTTCCTGGAGGATATTCACTGAGAGAAAAATCAAAACATGTAGGCACATAGATCCCACGTCAGAGCAGTTGTATATAGGGCCCAGATATGTGTGCCCAAACCAGGAAACCTGGCAGTGCCTGTCATGCAGAGTTTCACTGGGAAACACTGATTCAGCAGTTCTGTACCATATGTAAGGAAAAAACTCGTGTCACTGCTTCTACAACTAAGCTTATTGGAATATCTGAATTATTAAGAAATACTAAAAAAAATTACCTTGTAGTCCTATTGGAAAAGAATCTGTCCTCTCCAAGAAACTGCCTTTTTGCCCTTCCATCTTAGAAAATCTTTCCTCTGTTCTAGGAAACAGAGGCTCTCCTACAGGTAATTCAGTTTTTTAAACCTCAGTTTTTCCTGAGATGTGGCAAAACAAAAATGACACTTATTTGAATGTGTTGAAATAGCATTCAAAAGGAAATGTTCCATTTTGAAGTATCTTATAAAAAAATCAAGCAATTCTCAACATAAATACTTTCCAGGGAAAAAAAAAAATATAAATGACTCAGCCTCATATCTTTCCTGAAAAAGAAAATAATCTTATTTAGGTAAATAATTGGCCCTGTGAATGTTTTTTGGTTGTTGGGTTTTTTTGTTTTTTTTTTTTAAATAGTGGGTACAGTGCTAAATAGGTGTGCAGGCCATGAATAAGTTTGATAGAAAATAACTGAGGGCAAATAACACAGAAAAGGAGGGGGAGGCTTTGAAATTAGATTGTGTAAGATGTTAATAGGAAATATTAAGCAAAGGCCTTCCCTGAAAAATAATCGTGTTAATATTGAAATTAAATACCTTTTAAATATAAGATGTGCACTTCCCAATATAGATTGTCCCAGGGCTTTGATTATGAGGTGGTAGGAACAAGCCTATAATTAATATTATATGGTGATTTCTGTTTAAAGCAGATTGTTCCAAGAGCTGTAATCACCACTACATAAGCAAGTTGTCCTTCAATAGCTAAGAAGGAATTAGGACCCAGAGCAAAGGTAAGCATGCAAGCCTATTTACTTCTTGGCATTTTTTTTTGCAATATTCTAATTGAACCTGGAACTTGGATATTTCTGAATAGTTTTAACAGTTGCAGGTTAGATCCTGTCTTGCATCTCGATCCTTTTCATGTATCAGGTCAACATTTCTTCTGTATAATGGAACAGAATTGTCTTATGGGAAATGATGCCTTCAGAAATGTTTGTTCTGTACCTTTGGCCTGAGGCATCATCCTTGGAGACCAAGTCATTTGAAGCAAAGAAATAGCCTCTAAATGGAGCTGTGAAAATCGCAATAACATCTGGCATGGTGAAACAGAAATTAGCAGTTATCATCTCTCGACAGAGCAAAGGGAGCCAGCTATTCTCTGCCCATCAAGAAGAAAATAATTAATGCTTTAAAAAAAAAGACACCTTAAAGAGACAAATTACTTCACCTAATCAAATGCTCTAATACAGGGAAATTTGTCTGGATCACCATTTAACTAAGTGGCTATTCAAATGGGTATGTAGTATTTAACATGAATCTTAGATATTTGCTCCCTTTACATCCCATGGCAACACATTCCATAAGTTAATTATATGCTGTCTTAAAAAAAAATAAAAAGCAAGCATTTAATCCATTTCACGGTGGCTATGCTGCTCATCAAATGCCTAGAACAGTTAGCATCTTGGTAAGGGTATTGGCTCAGCAATTTTTAAAACCAGAAGGGCTTATTTTGTCATCTTGTTTGACCTATTAAATGGTAAAGGCTGAGGAACTTCTCTGAAGTTATTCCTGCTTTAACTGCACTAGATCCTGACTTCACAGCAGAGTTCACTCTAGATTTGAAAGTGGCTGGTGGTAAAAGCAGTTTATTTTATTTAATTACTCTCATTTGTTCCAGCCTGTGATTGTTTAGCTTCCACTTCTACCTTTTGGACCTTGTTATATCCTTTTTTGATAGAATAACTATCCTCCTCCTTGTCCATCATTGTTTTTTGGTAGAAGTGCAAGATCATGTTTGCTCAGGTCTGTGTTATACAACTCAGATCATAATTTGCCCTTTTTCATTATTGACTTCTCCTGTGCTCTTTGTACCGTTTATATATTTTTATTAGCACTGACTTAAACGTTTCTTCCAGGTGTGATATCAAATAAACATTTCAGGCCCACGGTGCTTAAAAATGATGCTTTTTAGTCAATGACCTACTCCAGTCACTTCTGTGTAACAGGCCAAGGACATCTGCACTCTCCCTTCTTAGACTTCTCCTTTCCAAAGCTAAGACATGGGGTGTTCCAGATACCATATCTCCTTTCCAAAGCAAATTAGTCCTGAACAAATAACACTGGTCTAACCCAGATTTCTGAAATTTATAATCCTTTCCTAATGGTGTTCCGTTAACCTCTGATGAACATTGCCCCCTTGTTTGGAGTGTTGAATCTCCCTTGAAAGAGAAATGCGACTGCTGACCGGAGACAGCAAGTCCGTTAGCACTGGCAGAGGTATTTCCTGAAGATCAGCTCTCTGATTCTACTGGGGGTATTGCATGACTGAATTAATCTCAAACAAGCCAGAAGAATCCTTTTTGTCTGGAAACTTTGACCTGCCACCAGAAAAGGGATCTAAGGAGGTACTGGTTAATGCAAGAAAGGGGACATTTCATCTGAGTTGCAATAATCTGAGGACATAATTTGGATTTCAGATGGCCAGAGCTTTTGCAACAAAACCTGTCAATGTATTCCTCAGTATGTGAGGAGCAGTATCTCCAGGATGCTGCATGGCCCAAGACATGGGACGCCACTGGCAGAGAGGTCTTGGCAGAGGTTCCAGGTTGCTCTCTGAAGAGTTTGCAGGGAGTGGATAGGACCAATTTTAGGTCACCTGGGATTATGAGACCATGTCCTTGATGACTCTTCACAGACAGGTGCAGGCCTGAACTCCAAAACCTGATGCCCCCCCATTGTATAAAAGTTCACATCTGAAGATGAGTTTTTTTTTCAAGTAGAATAAAACATAGAAATATAGCCCCACAGACAAGGACCAGTTATGAAAGGATAAAATGTTTTTCATATTCATGCCCACGGTTTCTTTTTTAATTCTTTTTTGCTAGCTTTTTTCATTCTGACCCCTCTCTAATGAAATTCAAAAAAACTTTAAAATATGCTTTTGAAAGTACCAACAAAATATGTATTTATCCTTTAAAAGATGGCATGCCACGTTAGAAACCTTTGTACATCATTGATATGGTAACTTAGATTATTTTAGAATATCCTAGGGCAAAACCCCACTGTGGTTTCTCTGAGCTGGTAGCACAGATGGAAAGATAACAGTTGTGACCAGACATTTTGGGTATGAAAACACATAAGAGAGCTGTTTTCATTCCTCCATCATGTGACAGAGGAATGGTCAAGTAAACTCTTTATCAGTTCAATCCGTCTACGGTTTTTAAAAATCACTTGAGATCTGCAACTTAGCTGAAATAAAAAAACACTAAACCTTCAGCACCCGCTAGTTAACACAGCCAACTTGCCAGCTTATGGCCAATAATGCTCCTTATTTCTAGTTTCTTCCCAAGGCTTAAAGATTATATAAACCCACCCAGCATTTTCCTACCTTTACGTGCTCATGTGAGAGATCCCATGTTAGGCACACAGATGCCAGAAGGAGCTTGCTCCATGGGTTAAACATTGGATGCAGCAGATCACGTTGCTCTTCTACAAGAGGGATACAGAGGCTGTTGTCTTAAATAGAAGTAGAGGCATAATGAGGCTGGGTGTTCACAGAGCATTCGTCCTGCTCCAAGTGGGATAGGAGACATCCTGAACCTTCTTCTGCCTGCTCTGGCCGGTGGATATTTGTGCGCTGGTGTGTCTGTGCCAGATGAGAGTGTGCTCCACACCATCCTGTTCCAGCCTCGGCCTCGGCAAAACCCACTCACCTCTGCCAGGCTCTGTTTTCTCTCTGCCTTCTGAGAGGTGGCTGCGCTGGACAGAAGGGTTGATGCAAATAAGAATTCTTCCCACTGAACTTATACAAGTCGGTTGACTGGAATGTTTTGTGAATTCATGCTGATCAAAGAGATTTGCTTCCATTGAGAAATAAAAAAAAAAGCAATAGGAAAATGGGAAAGGGGTTTTGGAAAAAATGTAAATGTTTTTAATTTGGCCGCTTTAGAAGTAATTTGAGGTGATGTTTCATTTAAAAATATACTTCAGTTTTATTTAGAGTAGAATAAACATCCTTTCCAAGGGCTCAGAACTGCAACATTTCATTTCAGTCTGGAAAAAATAGACTTCAAATAAAACTTCTTCCTTTGCTGCTGTTCTTCTTGCTTTCACCTCTCATTTTTATGTCACTTAAAAAAAAAAGGTCAGAAACAGGATGAAAAAAGTAACTCTGAAACCCAGAAATGGTGGGACCCAGAAAAAGCCTTTCTGGGTTTGATATCTTTTTCCACATATAATTTATACATGTAGAAAACTCTTAGGCTTCTTAGCATTCTTCGTTCATTTAACTGTACTCATGTCTGTAGCAAAGTGCCTGAGCTTACCGGAACTATTTGCTACTAAAATGGGAATGATATCTCCAGGTAGGGGAAAGACAACGTGTAATTTCTGGAAATCTGAAAACCAGTGCAGGTTCCTCTGAGAAGGGATGAGTATTACATTTTTTTTGCAGAGACCCATGAAACTCATTTTCAGTAGCTTGCCTCTTTTCTTTTCTCTGCTTGACTTCCAAACAGGAGGTCAGGTCAAACTTCTGGCTGGTATAATAGCTAATTACACCACCTATTTGGCCTAGGATGCGGGGCAAGGCATAAATTAGGACCTGATAGCTCAGTTGGTGCCATGGTGGGTTATTAGATGTGTGTCAGCGAGCAAAGTTCTGATCAAAGCTCACAGCGAGGCAGCCAGAGGTCGTGAAGCATGGCTGGGGACTAATTGCTGGGCTGTGTGCTAAAAGGAAGTTTGCAATGAAAGGCCATTAAGCTGCAGCCTTTCCAATCGGTGGAGCAAAGCTACGGAGAAATGCTGACTGCTGAGCAGGCAGGGAAACAAGGGGGTCTGGCGTGGATCCTGCTCTGGTTGATGGCTCACCTCATTTCTAAAGAGCTTTCCTAAGGAAGGGTAGGATCTGCTCCTAAACATCAGTCCTGGCAAGGGCTTACTAAGCCATTCTCTTAATTTAAATGGGTTGGTCAAAAGAAGTGAGCCTTTTTAAAGAGCTGGCACTTACCGAGAATTTTGGCTGGTTGTAAAATGAGCTGTCGGCAACAAAACTTTGCTCGTAGGGCAGAGAATGGTGAGAGCAGAGGGTTTAGTCAGACACTTGAAAAGCATGCCAAGATCTTTGAATGACAGCTCTTACAGCCACATAGAGAAAAAGTAATAACAGCTTTTTATTCTCAAAAGTTTTCTACACACTCTGTGCAGCGCACCAGCCGTATTTTTGCCCATTTTACAAATGGGGAAACTGAGAAAAAATGAAATAAGCTTAACAGTTGCCTTTTTTTTTTTTTTTTTTTTTTAACACTCAGATTCCCACACGTCTGACTTCCTGGAGTCCAAATGACATAGTTAAGCTGATCTGAAGAATGAACAACCCTTTCCCTATTTTTTTCTCCTTCTGTTGCAGAAGTTAATCAGTTGTGACCTACTGGTCATGTCTTCAGTCTTGTTTCCTTTCAGGTTTTTTTCAGAGCTCTGAGAAATTTTCCCAGTTAAACCTTTTCTGACGATGGTATCCATCTCAATTGCTCTCTCCTCTTACTCAGAAATTTTTGAATAAAATAATATAAATTGTGGCTTTCTGTACGTTCAGTGTAGATAAGGACAAACACTTCTGTTTTCTAAACAACAGTATAACTTTTACGTATGTGAACAGTTTAAATGAACTAAGTATTTAAGTTATAACGTGACTTAAATAGCAGAGAGCAAATATTTTCATGTCTGTTTGGAAAGGGCATCTTGAATATAAACAATGATAAATAGCTAAGAAATGTCTGGTGGCTTTGGCCAAATATGGATTATCGGAACCAAAGTTGGAATTTCCACACAGAGAAATTTCCACTCCATCAACATTTATTTTCAGTCTGGTTTGGGACAAAATGTCACATTTTTGGGGAAAGGAAAAGAATCTCATGAATGCTTCAGTCAGAAATGCTGAAATGTATTTGTGTTACTTTGGCTTTGAGTTGCTCTGAGCTATGCTCTTGCAAATTTAGGGAAAGTGTAGCTTAGATGAGTCATGTCCAGCATTTCTTCATGAGTTTTTTTGCCATAACTACATTTCTCATGAAACCATGTGTCCCAGCTCAAGGAACAGTTTCTTGATTCGTGAGTCACTATCCAGCCTGTTGGGCCATGACACGTAATCTAAAATGAGAACTGCAGGAGGGACAAATACTGTTGCAGTTTTAGCTTAGAAAATGCTCTTACACAAACTCCCACCTGGTATCACTTTTCACCCAACTCTCCTCCTTTCCCTTGCACGTGGCTCACATTTTCCTTTTTCTCTCCCCTACCTGTCCTTGGGGCAGCATGTGAAGGTGTCATTGGCAATGGTAATTATTGACTGGTATAATGCAATTACCAAGGCATATCACCAGCCTGTCAATGAAGTCATGTCTTTTAAATGTACAGTTTATTATTTGAAGGCATATAATGAACCTTAAAAAAAGTAGGCTGTGGCTGTAGTTCTCTTTCTTTGGATCAAAGGAATTGCAGTTACATTTAAATGAATGAATTTAGGGAAAACACACCGAAACAAAGATTAAAATCTCTGTGACACAGGTGACACAGAAAACAGAGCAACATTTAATAGCTTTCCTAGCTGCTTGTAACCTATTTTCTTTCAAGAAAAATCACTCACTCTGTTAAAGCAAGAAGGGAAAGAAAAAAAATTGTTGTTGGATTTGTCTTTTTCTTTCCCTTGGTATTGAAGAAAATGAGAGGAGAAGTCTGTTTCATGTGTCTTTCTGTGCTTTTCATACAACTTAACTAGATTATTAGAAATGTTCAGTAATAACCTGTAGATGAAAGGAATGTTAACTCTTGAGCCTTTATTATGATTAAGGCTTGAAGTAATTTGAAAATTGTATGTGGAACATGATCTATTACATCTTATGGCAAATAGGAGCTCTTATATTTAGGCTACAGCTAAAGAGTAACATCTGCCTATGTATTGAAGAATTAATTGCTAGCAAAAGAGAAACGAATATGTTTGTGACTTTGTATGGTAAACTCGTCAGTAAAGAGAATAAAGTCCTGATGTGGAAAATTGGAAAGTCAGTTGTTCTGCAGAAACAAATCATTCTTCTGTGAGGAGTAATGGAAGAGATCTTTTTCTTTTTATATCCTGAGACAGAAGGCAAGCCCAAGACTATACGATTTTAAGTTGAACTTCCGAACCCATAACTGATAAGTTGGTTTCAATAGATGTTGTTGGCAATACTGCCCACAGCAAAGGTGTTCTAGCAACAAACCTGCTCCTATTGAATTCAAAGGCAAAATTCCTTAACCTGTAGTACCCATCTTGGTATTTATATATTTTAGAAATGAGCCAAACCCCCAGATTTAAAAGTGGTATTTGAACTTCCCTAAATTCAGCCTTAACTTGTTACTGGGCTTTAAGTTCTGTTTGCTGGGAAACCAGACTGATGCCATTTGAAAATTTCAGATCTGGATCCAGTTTTTAATTTAACATACTCTCAACATTTCAAGTTGTTCAGTTCCAAGATTTTAGTTCAGGTCTTTCAATTCTCAGTTTTACAACTTTGTACATGCAATTGTTTGAAGTCTCTAACATGATTAATGTGCATGCAACCCTGTGAAAACATTCTTTGGTGTTCCTCCAATTTGTGGTTTCATACATGAGAATAAGAAGCAAAAAAGAAATATTATCCTTTGCTTGCACTGCAGCAAGTACCACTAGTCATGTAAATACAGCCCCAAACACAGCAAAAATTACTCAACTGTATTTGAAACACTGTTTGCAGAGCTCAGCTTCAGTTTACTAAAGCAGCTGTTGAATCCTGTGTCTTTAAATAAATAATTCATTTGTATGAAGAAAGAAACCTGAGTGAATTCTTCAAGTGATGTAAGCTGCTATTGGGAGAATTACCGGAACTGTACAGGTTTATTATTCAGAGCCTTTTCCAAAGGATTTGGTAACACAATTACTTACTCATGTTTAAACATCTCAGAAAAGGGTCCTTAGGTGTAAGAAGAAATCATGGTTAACAGACAGGTAGATAAAGTGTATATATCTGGAACTGAGGAACCATAGCTATGAGGTTCTGTAGATGTATATGTACACACAGCATTCACAAATATGCATAAACACAATACATAGACATTCTGGAAAACAGCAATTTAGAAAAGACCTCCAAACAACATAAAGATTATTTTGTGCAGAAGACCATTTTCTTTATAAGTCGATAAAATGCAGGATCTAGTTCTAGCATGTAGAATCTGTGGGTTATTAAGTTTGAGTAGAAAGTAATGCAATTCACATACATGAGATCACTAAGATTGATATGAAATAATATATGCAATTCTTGTATTTCTTTCTAAATTAGGATGTAGACAAGTTGGGAAGTGTTGTAGACTACAGAGTAATTTGAGTTCAGGGTTCAAATCCAAAATGTCCATTCCTTAGTGAAGTTCTTTAGCCTCTGCTGCAGATACTCATGCGAGATGATTGCAGCAGCCTCTTCAGCACTTAAAATTTTTGAAATATGACTCTTGTTGATCATTTTGGTCTGCCATTTGCTCTTCCAGTGTAGATATATGAGGATAGTCTTTCTAGTTGTTTCTCCTACAATCTGCAAGAATTTTTCCTGCCGTTCATGTTCTGAACCTCAGACCGGAATGCCTTCATGTAATCCCTGATCTCAGTTAGATGGAGACAAAAAAGTTGTTTGACAAGCCCATCAATTCACTGACAGCTCCCAAGTCCATGGCTTTTCATTAACCCTGCCAATGCGCCCCATAGATTATGACTATCTGTGCAGGGCAGAACAGGGTCCATTGGCAGTGGAGAAGTATCACTATAACCATAGTTTCCAGACTGAACCTGGATCTTGCATGTCTAGCCTAGAATAAAAAATTTACTGGACCCTGTTGTATAGGCACATGCTGAGCAGGAGGTGAACTTTGTGGATGGATAAATAATTACCCAGTCTGCACAAAAAGTGGTGTAACACTCACATGGAGAACATGGAGAAGTGGCAAACTTATAAGAAGATCTTCCTAGTCAAATGGTATTCAAAATTATAGAGGAGTCTGCAAAAAAAATCGGCATGGACTAACATCTTCATCCACAGCCAACGCAAATCCTGGACTGTACCCAGTTATAAGGTAAGACTGCCTGGAGCCAAAGATACCTCAAAACTCCCAATACAATCAGCATTTCCTGACCCCACTCTGCTCAAACTCCTTTTCCACGAAAGAAAGAGCAATCAATACCTAATTAGTTTAGGCATTTATGCACGACTGTCTAATGTCAGACTATAGACACATTTGTGGCAATGCATTAATATTGACATGGACTCCACTGAAATATTAGTGAAGTACTAGAGGTATTGAGGACACTGAAATTAGACAAAATGTGACTATGCAAAAGAGAAATAATTTCAAGCCTGTTTAGTGGTCTCCAAGTATTAACACAATACTGCAAGTCATGTAAGACTTCATATCCTTAAGGGTATCTGCTTCTGTGTGTAAGTTATGGATACATTTTTGTCCTGTGTGCTCTGGGTTTAACTCACTATTGACAGGTTATTAGTTTGAGCTACTTACTGGAAGGTGTAACATTAGGTTCCCGTTCAACGTGTGTCATGTCTCTTTCTTAAGAGAAGTTATAAATCTTGATTAAAATCCTGTTGAATGCACTGTTAGGGTGCCATTCTGGATTTACATTATTGGAAATGAGAACAATATTTGATGCTAAGATATCAAGGTGAGGACAGATCTTTATTTGATATGAGTACAGCTCTGGCAAAGTATGTAAGAGTACCCCATATTATGGGTCCCCTCTACATTTCATCCCTCCCCTCCCACCCAGAAAATCAGCTTCGTTGTTGGAAATTTCCATTCTCCCAAAGCATCTCCCCTGCAGGTTTGTACTGGTTTGAAGCATATCTAACATGGCAATTGAGAGGTTTGTTGGTTTGTTGAGCGCAGAAAGCAATTTTACTTTCATACTTGATGTTCTTGTGCACATCTGACCAGAGTAGCCGAGTGCACAAGTTGTAATCTTTCCAAAAGCAGTAGGTTGATATCAAAGACTTTGCAGCGAAGCAAGGAATTGTGGCAGTACTTCAAGGAACAGGTTTGCAATTAACTGTTAAATACAGATTGAAGGAATGCCCCGCTTGGTTGCTGCAGGCTTTCCTTGCGTGCCAGCAATGACTGAATCTAAAGCACAGAGCACGGCAAGATGATAACCTGTTAGCAGGGGGAAGAAAATGGGGGAGAATTCTTGAGTAGTTGGTAACATGCAGACTGCTTAATAATTTCACAATACTGCACAAAATAACAAATCAGACCCTCTGAATTACAATTCTGATGACAAAAAATGAAAAGTGAAGGAAAATAACCAACTCGTATTGTGTATATGTGAGGTTTCTTTAAAAAATCAAAGCACGCTAGAAATTGCTTAGCCTACAAGCTCATTCAGCCATTGAAGGAGATGGCAGTGCACTTAATTTGGAAAACAAAACAAAACAAAACTGCTGAAAAAAAGAATAAACTGAGATTGCTTTTGTAGTTGGTGATATAATCTGGGGTCTAGTGCACTCAGTGGTTCTAGTTTTAGAACAAGGAATATGGAACAGAATATTTTGATTCTGTTTGCTGTCCAATTCTTTAATTATTAGACTTGCCTGTTTGCACTGTAAGCTTTTATTTGGACAGCAAGCTCCCTTGTGCAAGGGAGGTGTTTGGTGTATAGAGCTTTATAGCACAACCAGACACTGATTTCAGTTGATGTAGCTACTGTATAGGAGGCCATAATTTAAGATAGAGACCAGGTGAAACTAGGCTTCCAAGGATGCACTTTTCTAGCAAAAAGAGAGAGACAGCCTCAAGCGAGTTTCTAACTTCATGCTCATGGTGGTAGTTCTGTTTATATCAAAACCTCTGTCCTTATTACTTGTCCTTGGTGCTTCTTACAGGGCATCCTATGTTACTGTGAACTCCTTCAGTAAATAAGAATATCTACCTCTTTTTGGTGGTATTTTCCAGTGATTGAGCATGCCTTTAATGAGAAAGACCATCAGCATTTCTGAAGGGCTTGGAGATTTTTGTCGTGCCACCCTTCTATGTATCATTGATCAAGGGTAAGCCTAAGATCTGAAGATGTAAACCAGGAACTTCGATATCTAAAGATTTTTTTAAATTTTAGACATGGTCAAACTCTTGGATTTCTGTGACTAGCCACTCCTGAGGGTCACATTGCCTCACTATGTGAGCAACTATTACACTGGAATAGAAAAGAAACCTTTGGATGCATTAAGACTCACAGAGATATAGAACCTGTAATGAGACTTTGTTCTTGTAGATGTTGCTCTCCAGACTAAACCCAGCTTTTCAGGGGACTGAGGATTTGTGAAGGATCTTCAAAACCAATTAGCATCAGCAGAATTTGCAAAATGTTGCTCAATATGTGTGAGGTTTTGGCACCAAGTTGTTAACGTCATTTGCTTAAGCAAATATTCCCATGCAGTTCATGATTTGGCATGAACCTGAAGATCAGTGCTGAAAAAATAGGAAAGTTTATAGTGAAAAGGTATGGTGATTTCTCTACTATCAGAACTTGGAAATAGCACAGCACTTGGTTATAGCTGGCCCTGCTTTGACCAGGATGTTGGACTAGATGATTTCCAGTTGAATTATCCTATGACCGTACAAAAGGTTGCATATAGGATTGCCTGTTGTGCCACTGGCTGAGCTAATGGTCAGCCTCACCTGAAAAATGAAGTAAACTTTGAACCATGTCCTTCAAAGAATAAACCTCACAGGTTTGGCATTCACATTCCAGGAAACTAACTGATTTTCTACCATTTGTTCAGGAAAGTCTCCTCTGAGACAGGAGCCTCCTGACGTTATATCTGAATGAGAGGTTTCTTGTCATTGTTACCAAAGGCAATCTGCCAGTGCAGTGTTCTGCAAAGATCAGGATTTGATCTCTTCCTCTCATCCAATTCTTGTGTGTCTGTTCCATCCCCAAGATCTTAACCCAAGCGATGTGTGCCAGTATCAATAAGCAGCACCCAAACTCACCATCTCTATTCAAAACCAACCATTTGGTGTATAACTAAATGTCATTACTTGCTGATATTTGGAATCAGAGCCTATGCAAAGAAAGTTATTAAGTGAATGACTCAGTTTAGATTGTACCTTTGTGCTGGTTTTGGCTGGGATAGAGTTAATTTTCTTCATAGTAGCTAGTATGAGGCTATATTTTGGATTTGTGCTGAAAACAGTGCTGATATTTCAGGGATTTTTTTGTTACTGCTGAGCAGTGCTTACCCAGAGCCAAGGGCTTTTCTGCTTCTCACCCCACCCCACCAGTGAGCAGGCTGGGGGGGCACAAGGAGCTGGGAAGGGACACAGCCAGGACAGCTGACCCCAACTGACCCAAGCAATATTGCAGACCATAGGATGTCATGCTCAGCATATAAAGCTGGAGGAAGAAGAAGGAAGAGGGGACATTCAGAGTGAGGGCATTTGTCTTCCCAAGTCACCATTATGGGTGATGGAGCTCTGCTTTCCTGGAGATGGCTGAACACCTGCCTGCCGGTGGGAAGTGGGGAATGAATTCCTTGGTTTGTTTTGCTTGCATGTGTGGCTTTTGCTTTACCTGTTAAACTGTCTTTATCTCAACCCTTGAGTTTTCTCACTTTTACTCTTCTGATTCTCTCCCCCCTCCCACTGTGAGGGAGGTGAGTGAGCGGCTGCTTGGTGCTTACTTGCCAGCTGGGGTGAAATCATGACACCTTGCACACTTGCTTTCTGTGGAAATACTTACTTATGTCAAAAACATGAGTTTTCAATAAGTTTTGCTTGGAACTTTTGACTTTTAAATATTTTTATTGACATTGGAGTCAGTGTTGATGGGTAGATTTACCATTCAGCTCAATATAAAATTGAGCTTCTGACTAACTTTAGAGAGCTTTATTTTGTTTTATCAGAGAATTCAGCCAACTCAAGCCAGGGAATTAACTGGAAATTGCTAAGAACTAAATTTAAGTTGAAACTGGGGGTTCTTGGGCTCCAGCTCTGCTATCAGATCAGATGCCCAACTGCTCTCAAAGGTCCAAACTTCTTACATCCTTGAGTGGAAAATACAAATGTGCCCAGTAGAGCTGAGGTCTGGTCATGAAGGAAATGATTAACACAAAGCTTTCATTTTAATCTTGTATGAAGAAGCTCTATTGGATTGACTCCTGTGCAAGTAGGAATAGCAATATATGGTACTGGTTAGAAAAGTCCTTGGGCTGTCGTGCCAAAACATGGGAAACTGGAAGAAGGAAGAAGGTGGAGAAAGTAAACACAGGGATGGTATGGAGAGAGATCCTATGGGTCAAAAAAAAGTGGCGAGAGCTGTTTAATATGTGGTTATCATTTTTCTCCATTTGACTGAAGTGACTGTGTCTCAGGACCTGTGCCAAAATAATTTTGCTAGATTTGCTGTGTGTGAACGTACATGTGGAAAAAGCGTTATGGTCCAGAATTAGTTTTATTTCCTGCCCTCTCTTTCTTTCTCCCTTTCTTTAAAAAAAAAAAAAAAATAAAAAAAAATTGCTGATATTACCATCAAAAAGTCTTGATAGATTTCTGAGAATGAAAGATATGATGGTAAATGAACTCATGTTTTCTGTTTAGAAGGAACTGGTCTGCAGCATTTTCCCTTTCAAAAGTAGATCTTTCCCTCCATATTCAACCTGGAGGTAGAGTTCCTTCACTCTCTTTTACATGGGAGTAAAACAAGGCAGAGACCAACTTTTTAAATGCCGGGTGAACTACAGGTATGGAGCACTCTTAAAACCATAGCTCCATCTCTGAGCCTAAAAAACCTGACCTTGAGCTCTGCTGAAAATGCAGTTTGTCAAGTAGTGACTTGCCTAAATGCTGGTAAACCAGAAGATCAACAGGCGGTCTGGCTGCAGGATGCCGCAGTCTAACCTCCCGCTTAGCTGCAGGCTCAGCATTGGTGTGCCAGGAGGCAGCAGCATGCATAACCTACAGCGAGCCCTTCATGGGGGATGCTGTGAGGCACTTGACCTTCTTCTTCCTCAGGCCAGCAGTTTCACCTTTGTTTATCAGATCACAAACACCATGAGATGCTTTATGAAAGTAGTGGTAACTTTTCCAGAGAAACTTTTACAACCCGTCATAGCCATGCAACCAGTGGTGTTAGCTGGGTAGTCTTGGGTGAAAGGCAACGTCACTAGAAACTCCAAACTGTAGTATATGTAGTTAAATTGACATAAGGCTATCAGATTAAAAAAAAATAAATATCTTTTTCTCTATACACTCATACACATGGCCCAAAATGCTATTTGTTTCTCTCACCAGCTTTCTTTAACTATTTAACTACAAGGTTGTCCAGGGGCTAAAGCCAAGAAATTCCTTCCTAAATGCCTATGCAATGTGCCTGCATTTCATAAAGTCTGAAAACTGTTTTGTCAACAGTTAGCCTGAGATAAATGGGAGGCTGGAGTTTTAGATCATGTTCCCAATCACTTGCTAACTGCAGCCAGTCACTGAATTGTCATGTTCCGGAGATTGCTTTCACATTCTTGTGAATTAGTGTAGCGTGCGTCAGCATTCCTTAAGAGGTACCGTTCAGCTCAGAAGCCTTCAGCCTGTTACGAGCTCCATCCTCCTCTGAGCAGGAGTTCAGTAGATGCAATACGACTTCTTTGGGGAAGAGAATCATCAGTCATAAGCATGCCTTAGCCTCTCACTGGCAGATACAGTGAGAGTGGTATCTATTGACTAGACTTTCTAGAAGAAAATGAGAGAATGTATTTAAAGATAAAATTACACCAGAGTAAAGAGTTTGATCTCTTCTTAAATCCAATTTTGTCTCAGTTCAGAGGCACCTGGATTGATTGCGTTGGTTCATCTCAAATAGTGCTATAAATTAAGGTCCCACAAAGGGTGAAGGGTGAGATGCACAGCACCTAGCTTTAAGTATCAGTAATGCTCACATCCACAGCTGAGATACTCTCCCTCAGGTACCTTTGTTGTCAAGTTGAGAAAATAAAGGCAGTATTTGGGCATAATTTTTCACATCCTGAAGTAGCTGCAAAAATAAACCAGTTGACTCCATTGCTTATCAATGGAGTCTAAGGAAACTGACTCAGATGCAGTCTACGTTGAAGATGCCCAAGCTAGGTATACTTACCATCTTACACAAGGAAAAGTGTCCCCTCCCCGAAGTCACTCGAATTATTGTGTGTATCACTTCTTAAGAAGGGCCTTAACTACAGGCAGTAGTGAGGAAGTAGCTTCCTATCCTCTGGAAGCAGTGTGGTTAGACTGTGCAGAGATATGGAAAAAACTGAAAAGTGTTAGAGAGAGAAACAGAAATGAAGAACAAACCAAGCAGAACCTAATTCTGCAGCATCATAATTACAGCACTCTGAAAAAAAGGTGGGACCCCTAATGGCTTTTTCATGCACGCTGGAACGGTTCTGTCTTCAAGCAAATGATCATCAGTGCAAAATGCCATACATGACATTGGAAAGAGACCTTTGAACAAGACCCAGCATGCTTCTCCCAAGTGAATATCATGAGCCCCACACTAAGATGATGATTTTTCTTGCAGCTTGCCCTCACTGTTGCAGACATTGCCCAACATGAGGAGGAAGGGTAGAGTATTCCTGTCCCAAATATCTTCTGGCCTGGATACTATAGACAAATTTCCTAGGAATGGAAGTAGCAACAAGCTAAATTAGGAAATGAACACTTAAGTTTTCCAGTGTTTAGACAAGTGATCCCGCCTAAAGGTTATGATATAAATGCCATGGTGACTCTGCCAGTCACAAAGTAGTAGTCATAAGTGCTTCTTCCAGAGCTTTTGAGCCTGTTGATTCATGTCAGGAATGCTCTGATGATGCCTGACAGTCTGGCCTCTTCATGAGGCCTAGGCAGAGGAGCAACTCATTGTAAAGTGTGAAGTTGTCTAGACACAAGCCAGTGTGGTTCTACCATGTCTTGCCAGGAGAAAAGCAGTTCTGGGCACGTGTAGTCTTAAGTGCCTGGACAACTTAAAGCAAAATAAGTGAGGTGAGGCTGAGTGACCCCTAGTGTTAGGAAGAAGATTTTATGATGACAGTTTGGGATTTGGGAACACAAATTCCCTTCAGTCTCTGCCTGATTGACTGCATGCAGATAGATACCAGTCTCCACACTGCCGTATGCAATTGCAGTGTCTCTGACATCAGCGGGAACATACTTATCTCAACACTGAGTGATTCTGAAAAACCCAAGCCCTTGTGATTAAGCAAAGCAGATATAGGGAACGTTTTGCCCACTCTTGCAGTTGAACCCAAGATAAATGAGATAATCTAGCAGGAAACAGCCAGATGCCCCATGTTTGTTTTGAACTGGCTGATGGCTGGAAGATTGCACAGGAGGAACCACAATGGACTTCAATCCAAAGACTAGAAAGAGACATGACCACTATAAATATATGTGAAGTCTCAGTGTCCTCTACAGCTACATGTGGGCAAGCTCTGGAGGTTTTCATATGGTGAAACATCAGCTTTAGTTTGCAGCTTCCCTTGGAGCTGTAACAACCCTTTCTATGCCATTTTGTAGAGAGTGGGCCCTTGCTGCTCTTTCAAGTACAAGTGGATTTTTTGAGAGGCAGAAAGGGAGAAATATCCACAGCGGTGTTTTACAGGAGTTAGAGTCGGTGCTGGCTGTCAATAAAGCCATTTAAGGGCATGTTGGCCTCTTAAAGAAGACATGTTTCACCTTCACCTTAGAACAATCTCAACCCACCTTCCCAAAGAAAAGGAGAAATCCTTAGTCCAACATCACAGTGCCATAAAGAAGTAAATGCAGGGTAAGTGGAATTTATCAACCTCTAGGTTGAAAGTTCACTTTTATTTCTGGCACATGCTAAGTTGTCTGAGTTTTTTATTTCCCACATATTTCTAGTTGTAGTGGAAGGGACGGTGACTGAGATCCAGACCTGATGGACTCTGAACAAGAGCATGAGTGTGAGGAGAGAGAAGAAAAACTCACAGCAGCTGCAAGCAGAGAGCTGGGGTCTGAGACCTGTCTGGATTAGACAGAAAGGTATGAGACGTGGTTTCTGTGCTGAATCAATTTATTCCAATAGAGAGAAAACGTTCAGCTATAAAGAAATGAGACTGACATTTTTATGCTTTGAAAAGGGTTTTTTAATGCACTGCTGGGTGAGCTGGGCCCTTTGGCATTCCTGGCTGGCAACTGGGAAGACATGTCTGTGCGTAGACATAAGGGACATCAGAGTTTGTTCCTCTCTCCACACCAGGGCTTCAGAATCTTTCACGGAATGAAAAAGAGCTTTTAAAGAGCAGTAGTTGAGGGTAGAAGCAAGAAGCAAGGAAGAAAAAGAATAGATAACAGAGCTAAGATCATGTCACAAGAAATAACTGTGGTTCCAGTCACTTTGATGAAGCTTTATGAAGCTGAAAGTGCCTGTTCCCTCAAACCGATGTCCTTTAAAAATGTGCTGGGGTGGGAAAGAGGTGGGAGAAGAGTTGCGATCTCAGTGTTGCAATAAATCATATAACAGGCCTTTTCAACCTGGTCCTTCAATATTTGCACATTAGACTTAAAAGAAAAATACCGTAAATTATGTAACGAATTGGAAATATCTTTCATATATTATACCTATCAGAACATACGGTTGTTTATTCCTCTGAAATACCATGAGAAGGGCATATTTATGACACAATGTTCTCTAATCTGCTTAGCATTCCCTAAAAGGAAGCTTCATATTTTCTGATGGAAGTTTGACATTTGGGGTACTATAATTTTCAATATTTTTTCATGGTTTTAAGGAGTTGAAGGATGAAGAACAGAAAACAGAGAAGGAAAAAAAAAAGGACAGGAAAGAAACCTGAGATTATAATGAGACCACATGTTTTGAGTAACAGGTATATTTTGAAAATGCCAAAATTGTAATTCAAAAAAATTAAAATTCTCAGAAGCTGGCAGCTCTTAACATGAAATTTATATTATTTTGTTGACCAAACTGTGTTCTTTCATAGCAAAAGATGAAATTTCAATAAAGCAAAATAAAATTCTAAACAAATGCAATATTTAATACACAATAACAGTTCTTATTTCAAACACCGGGAAATAAAGCACTATCAATATAAAAAATTTTTTTTAGAGCAAGAATTTTGCTTTGTTCTATTTCAGCTTTTTACTAACAAAATAAAGTCCAAACTTCCACCATAAGATGTTCTAAGGCTTGTAAAGAATTTAGGAGGGAGCTTCCCTCTTCCATTTCAAATGTTAATGTACAGGGTGGCAGGGGACAAAAGTGACCTCACATTTGGCAAGTCTCAGCATATCCATCATTACCAAAATGCATCCTAGTTTTGCAACAGAGAGATTTCCACCACCTACTTTAAGGAGCTAAGCAGAGTAACCCAATTAAACACAAAAAGACTGCCTTCTGCTAGATCGCTTCCTGCATTTGGCTTGCTGGATGGCCTACAGATGGGTGACTGGGAAGGGAAGAGAGGGGACTGTTACAACGGGAGGATAACCCTTTCTGCACCAGTATGGATTTTGATGGTTTGAAGTGATATTGTGACTGCCTAATCTAGCTAGGAACTTTCAATTGGCAGGAGAGTGGCACCTCTAGAGATGCTTGAATTAGATGTTCTAAAGATACACTTGCACTGGGGCACCCAGCGATACCTCCCTGTTCCCAGAACATGGCATAAGGCCACATTGCATCCTGACCCAGCAGTACACCACCCTTTTCCTCTCCATGCCTGGTTTCCAAGAGGAGAGAACTGTTCTGTAGGGTACACAACCAGCATCTGTGGCCAGGACCCTATTTTGAGCAATCAGGAGCTGGTATCCCAAGGCATGCCATGACAATGTTCCTGCTGCCAACTTCAGACACGGCTTGAAGCACCTCCTGGAGAAACCCACTCTTTGGGGCTGGGCTTCCCTGTTAGCAATCTTACTCGACTGTTGTCTGCACTGCCACATCAACTGTTTAAGGACTGTTGCAATGCAGTCAAAAGGCAGATTATTTTCATGTCGGAAATCCAATGAAGGCTTGGTTGTCCACCTCCCCACCAAGGATTTCTCTCTTTCACTCTCTTCAGCCCAAACATATAAACCACCTCATCTCCTTCTCAGCAGGATTGCCTAAGTCTCAAGAGAACAGCAAGAGTATCAGGCTCTTGCTACTCAGGAGAGGTCTGTCAGCACTGAACCATGCTTGAAGTGAAACATCTAGTCCCAAATTGTCATTTCCCTAAAGGCCACACAATACATGTGTGGAATTAACTATATAATTAGATTATCCACCATCATGGCCCTGGCAGGATGAAATATTTTGAGCTTGAGTAAAACAGCTGTATTATGAGTTAGGAGTAAGGTAACATTTTACAGACTTTTACGCTACAACAAAGAAAGATAAGTGTGACATGAAAGTAAAAGTCTTTTATCTGTGTATGTCTTTGAAAAGTCAGTCTGCACAGACTCAAAGCATTTGTTAATCAGATTATGGGCCATATCTTTCTCCCAAAACAGTTAATAGCAAAGCTCTCATTGATTTCCTCAGGACAGAAACATGCCCTAAAGGAGCACTCTACTTCTTCATAGACCTGCTTGTTGGAGAAACATTTGTACTATTCACAAAGGCAAAGCAATTTCCTGGAAGCAGAAACTCCTACCTGCACTCTTAACAACTCAGGCTATTTTAGGAACTGAAAAATTCCATCCAGCATTAGGATTACATTTTCAAAAATGTTTCGTTCATGTTTCTCGTGCTGCTTCTATGCCACCCATGAAGGAGGGGGAGCTGCTTTTTGATTCACAGGAGTCACGTTTTCTGTGGATCTTTTTTCCCTGTCAGATCTTCTCTTTCCCACTCTCTCATATTAGTTGCTGATCCTGAGACCCCGGTAAGATGCATATGGGGAGGTGAAACATTTGTACCAATCCCCATAGAGGTGATGGGCACTGGGAATGCCTGTCTATGTCAGACTGCAGGATCATAGCTGATGTTCTTGTTGTTATATCATTCTGACAGTGTTACATGCTTTTACTGCTTTTGTTCCCACAACTGCTTCTTCAAGTTCATCCTTTATTTTAGCATTTCTGGCTTAGTTCTAGTAACATGCCCTTGCATTGTATTCAGATCTTGCCCTTTGTTATACAGCAATCAAAAAGAGGCAATTGCTGCCTATATGTAAGTTACACAGTTTAAGTTACTTGTAGGGTTTTGGTCATTAAATAACAGTAACATAATCTGCACCATCTTAGTGAAGAAAACCCTCAAAATAGAGATTTGGACATTTTCTTGAAGAATGTGTTTTTGGGCTCCTCCATTACTTAATGTGGCTGCTAAGACATTGTAAAAGGTGAATGATTTCTTTGTGTATCAGTCCCCAGGGGTTGACAACTGGGTGTTTTTGTGACACCTCACTGTGGACACTGAAAATCAAGAGTGATGTTAGAAAGTCTTGGTCACGGTGACTTGCACTCTGTGGCCTATCCATTTGTGGGGTAAGGATATGATGGTACAAAGAGTGCCTTGCCATCTTGGAATATAGATCACCTTCCAACCTAGGCAAAATGCAGCTTTGTTAGCTGTTGCTTGCAAAGCCGCCTGGTCTCCTGCCCACCATGACACAGAGGGACACTTCTCCATTCCACTTGCACTAGAATCTTTGCTATTACACTTTGGGCTGCCTCAAAAATATGTCAGTAGTTAATTTTAAATCTATTAATTCCCACAGCTCGACAGCGGCAAACAAGTTTTCAAGGGCTTCCTGAGTACAAAATCTGGACTGAAATCTCTAGCTATATAATTTCATCAGCAGGAAGTACCATTGCAGACCTCACTGCTAGTCAGATAGAAACCACAGATTCTGCTTCTGTTGATAAACCCCCTACATTAAAGACTTCAACCTTCAACAATTTTCAATTCCAAGCAAAAACCCTGACAATTTTATTTCCCATGTGCTTCTCATTTTCCAAGAGAAATGCAATGTCCTCTCCCACTGCATATCAGTTTAACTCAGCCCACAACAGCAAGGAAAACTTTCAGAAGCTCATTTTCCAGAATGCTTGTTGCTTTACATTGGCTGGAAACAACTTCTTGCCCTGCATCTGTCCTGAAGCTGCATGTACATTTAGTCCTATACAGTGTTAATTCACAATCACGCT
>VYZV01023890.1:1913-17764 GCA_013401275.1 Pandion haliaetus
GCATTATATGTAAGCTAATTCAGGCAATTGCGATGATTCTGTTCAGTGAGTTGAACCCCACTCAGCTTTAAACAACTCGTAAATCATAAATGGTCTAAACACAGTTCGGAGAGTAAAGTAAATTTGAAAGGATTTGGAAAACATATCCCATGGATACAAGATACTAAGAGACAGCAGAGAAAGTATGAATGTCCCCTTTCCAGATTTTCAGCACTGCCCAAGGAAGAAAAGGAGAGAGTTTTATTTCAAATGCTCTATCTGAATATTCTGCTGTTAAAGCAGGAAATGCTCAGGCACCGTGGGCTAGTGTACAGGAACTNGCTGCAACAAGAATTGATGGTGAACTGACGGTGAACTGACTTACAACTGAGTTGTAACACCAGTGCCTACTGAGAAGTCAATTCATTGGCATGCAGGGTGGAACATTCCAGTCCAAGGAAAAAACCTAGGTCCCTGAAGGAGAAATTGAGGCATCTGTGGAAATAGGAGCTCATTCCATCAACTACACAGACCAGAAAAAAAAATAAAAATCCAGTTTCTAGGAAAGATTTATTGTTTTGTGGGCTTCTTATAACAGCCCTATAAGTATTTCCTTAGTTGCAGTATCCCTAGAGCAATAATTTGTCTTTGCCAACTCCCTCCACCTTCTCCCACAAATTTTTGCATTTCTCTTGCTCTGCAATAGTCAGTTCTCTCCCTTCTTTTATATACGATAGCTGAAGCAGAAGAAGAGGTTAAGAAGGGATGAAAAACAAACTGACATTTAGAAATGAGGACCCAATCCATGCTCTCTCCAAAGAGAACCACAGAAATCTGCAAATAAGAGGGACAGGTCAGGAGTTATATACCAAATTTTACTGACACATTCTTTGCCTTCTTTTTTAAGAAGTGAAGCTGTAACAATGCAGCTAGGTAGTACAAGGGACAAAAAAGCCAAATGACAAACTATGCAATAATTATTAATTTTTAAAAGCTTTGCAGGATAAACACCAATACCAACAGAGATCTCAGAAAAAAGAAAAGCAATAATGACTTACGATTAGTGTAATGTTGTTTGCCTTAGGATCTATTTCTGTTTCACCTTTCATAAGGCTCAGTCTAACAATGAAGATCTCCTGAACTTCAACTTCTTCAGGAGGATAGATTTGTAGATTAATAGCTCTCAGACCTCCTTCTCCTTCTCCAAAATGGAATGATCCATTCACAGGGTCACCGATGTCACTATTCAGGGGAGATAAAACCTCTTCTGAATTGGGTCCCAAGATGTCCCAATTAATCTGTGGAAGATACCAGTTTCAGACTTAGAACGGCGATGTAATAGCCTCCCAGGCGGAGAAATGACCTAGTACCACAAGTGACGTAAAAATTCTTGTATCTGGTAACCATCTATGTTTAAATCTTTGCTGTTAATACAGAATACAAAATATTCATAATTAATTCTATGTGTGAAAATATATAATCCTTTGGAAAAATAGACATGACAAATTACAAATGAAAATTTTGAAGCGTGTGTTAGCCACAATGCCAGTTTATGAATTTCTAGATATTAGTAATAGAAGAAAACCCGAGATTTCTTTAGCACATAACAGGAAACACACAGGCCAGTTTCTATTTCTCTCCCTTCCATTATTTGTTTTACGAAGCTCCCCAAATGAGTACTCATGACCAAAACCATTCCCTGTGAAATATGATATCAAGACAGAAAATGACAAATATTTTCTTAAAGAGTCTGCAATAAAAGTTTTTAATCCCTCAAATGGTGATTCATACGTCTTCAGCCTAATTAAAAGCTAGAATATTTTCAAAATTTCCCACAAATTAGATTGCTTTTGAGGAGGTCATATTCAGCACTTTAAAATCATTACTTTGGCCATTTTAATTGTTCTCCAGTTTTCTCAAATTACTTCCAGAAAAAGTCAAAGAAGGCCAAGGCGTTTTTTATTTGGGGGGAGGAGGGGCTGATGGCCTTTACTGCAATTCTTCCAGTCATTTGCCAAGACTATGAAAGGCCTACCTTGATTCATATTTATACCTTCAGTTTGTCAGTGGTCTGTATAGAGTAAAGAAAAAAAAATCTAGAAAACTCTCAATAAACAATTTACTGCAAAAATTTTGACCAGCTTTAGGAAGTAATTCAACTGAATTAAATTAGTGGTGGTGCACAAAATTAACCGTATTTTCAATGGGATTAGGAGCTAGTTCAAAACAAATTACACCAGACAATAATAAAAGCAAGCAAGCAGGAGGAGAAAGAGGAGATTAAAAGGGTAGCAATGTTTTCTGTTATACTGCAACTATATGCGATTCATGCTTAATGAAAAGCCACAATTATCCTACTAGAAATCAATCTCAAAGAAGCTCTTGAAGGAAAAGGCAGGAGCTTTTTGACCTAGTCACTGGAAAGCATTCAGTCTTTGACAGCCAGGGCCCACCTGTGTCTCCCCTAACAATCTTCCAGTCCTTTCCAGCACCAGGGTCACTGCCGTGGGTGTATCAGGATTGGGAAGAATAATTTGGCTTTGGTTGAGAAATCGGACCATGCCCTGGGGGGAGTCACTTTTAGCAATAGTGACCTGGCTCACTAGGTGGAGCCCAAGGACTGCTCCGCCAGTGGCTCCTGTCAGCTGGATTTCAAATTGCTCCGCAAATTCACTGCATGGAGAAAAAAAAAAGAGATTCTGAGACATCCGAGAAGAAAAAAATAATTAAAACTATACTAGCAATTCAATCATGCATCCAACTGGATCTGTTTAAAGTTATACAGAAATCATCTCTGTAAGCATACAGTACAAGATTCCTCCCATTTGCATAGAATGGAGATACCTGAAACAAAAATAATGTTCTGTCTTCTACTCGTGTTAAATTTTTTCAAAAAAGGCAAAATATTTTATTATTCACAGCAGTACTATTAACACCCAAAATTTCTCATAATCTAATTTAATAAAAGTGTTTGCATAAAATTTAACAGGAACTATGAAACTCTCACTGTAGCTTCTTTTTTCCCCCTTTAAATTTAGATGATTTTTCAGCACTGCAGAAATTTGTTTTTCAATTCCAATTCCACACACAGGCATACTGCACATGCTAAAAAAGGATTTCTCAGAAGTAAATTAGTGAACAAATATCTGAAAAATTAATTACCTTTCTTCATCATCTATAATAGAGATATAAATAAAAGTCTCATTCTGGCCATGATAAAAAATGACAGAATTATTATGGATGACATAGTCAACACCATTGGGAAGTGCAGAAATACTTCGAGAAAGAAAATCAGCTGTTGCATAGCCATAAGTTCCATGCTTTCTCACAACAGGAATCCTGATTAATCCAGCATCCTCTTCCACTGCAAGAATAATTGAGAAAAAGTTATTTTATTTCAAAGTTTATGCTATAGCCACAGACTTATCTTCTAAATCACAGTGAAAACTTAAGATAAACTTACCCTGTAGAAGGATATACCGTGGATCAAATTCTATGATGCCTTCTGCATTATCACTTTTTGCTATAGTGACTTGTACTGTGGAGATATTTCCTATTATTGGAGGTTGATCCATCTGTAGACCATTTTCTTTTATGGTAAAATCAAATCCACTTGCAAGAACATAAAAAAGAAAATTACACAAAAAATTGTTGTGCAAGTATTAAGATGCAGGTATGACAATTTGTCAATTACCACAAATACTTTTATCTTCTGACAGTTATCACTGAAGACTTTTTGGTCACACTTTTTCAAACTATCATATATGCAAAAATAGTTGTTTATTCACAGAAATATGTGTTTTTTGGTTTTTTTTCTCATTTTATTTTCTTATTTGAATTTCATGCAACTTGACAACTTGTATGTAATGTATGGACTTTTAGCTTTAATAAATCTTAATTAGCAAAATCTTTATACTAATATTAAAGGAATTGGGTTCCCCATACATCCAATTTCTATTATGATTACTACTATAGCTGTCTTATGAAATTTTACAAACAGCTGAAATCCAGTGGGGACTTTACGCAGGTAGATCAGATCCCAAATATAGTTTGTTCTTCTGCTTGTAATCAATCAACCAGGAATTTTATCTTTACCTTCCTTGGAGTTCCACTTCAGTAATCATCACTGAAAAGTCTTCAGGACCTTCAGGAAAGTCATCATCATGAACTTCAACCAAAATAATTTTACTCTCCTCATGTGGTTCAAAGAACAATTCCCTTACTGTGGGAGTGAAATCAATTCCCTCCTCTGCAGTCCCATTTATTATCTGAAAGCAAAGATGCACTTTGCCATAAGATCCCCTGGAACGCACAATAGTGATGTTAACCTGAGGGAAAGAGGACATTTTTGTTAAAAAATGACTTTGTTTTTCTGTTACAGTTGCCTTTAGGAGACTGTTCTAAAGGCATCTTTTCAATGGTTTTGTCAGGTAACAAAAATTTGCTTTATCAGATAGCCTCCTTTCTCAGAGTAGTAAAAAATTCCAAAAGCCTCATACAGTCATTCTGGAGACTGTACTATGACAAACGCAGAATAAATCCTTGATTTTTTTTTTTTTCCTAAAGTTAAGCATAAATATAGCAACAATACTGGTATCTATCAATATTTTACATAAGAAGGAATTTTAATCTAATACCCATTTTTCTTCTTCTGTTGTTTGCAATAGTTTGCGTGAAAATGTAAACTCTCCATATGGAAAATCACTGGCAGCCATGGTAATATTTGCTGTGCTGCTCGATTCATTTATGAGTCCGCCATCACTGATTCCAGTTAGTTGAAACTGGTAGTAATGCTTCTCCTCAGGACGGTCGTCATCTACAGCCTGGGGAGAAGAACCAATGAAAGCTAAAAGGAGTTAAACCATTTCCAGGGAGAGAGGTATAACTAATTTCTAACCAAGACACTAGCTAAATAAAAGGAAGCACTTGTAATAGCTACTGGTGTAAAATCTCTCATATACCTGTATTAGAACAACTGCTGCAGACTGCCTATCTCGCATTGTCAAGGTCCCCGATGTCTCAATAAATTCTGTATAATGAGGAGGTGTTATATTCCAATATATTATGATCTCACCAAAAATCCCTGGGCCGCGTATCAGGCTGCAGGTAAGAACACAAACACGGATTTCATTTTCTACATTTAATATTTGATATCCAATCCAGAGACAGACAGCATATCATATTGTTGTGCATGAAAGACATGTTATCAGCACTGTGAAGCTTCAGTTTTAATGTATTAAGTCCCTATTAAGATCTTTACAATTTCCTATTCAGGGCAATAACATTTCTGCAGTTCTGTTTAATTTCCCTGTGTTGGGAGGCATCTTGAGCAGTATTTTTACAGAGAGAGCTGTAAAATTTTTTTGCACAAATAGCCCAAAGCTGGGGGCTGAAAACTGAGCATTCTTGGTTCCATTCTGCTTTTCAGGAGATAGACATGCAAAACAGGAGGGAAATGGGACTTCAGGATAATGCCCAGAGGCAATTTGGTTTTTAAGGCAGAAGGACACTAGAATACTACTATAAGGTCACTTGAGAAATGTTCTGTCTGCTGCTTGTCTAAAAACCTAGAGCCTAATCCTACTCATGACATCAGCCTTGGTGAACTAAATCCTGGCAAAAATTTGTCTATACCTAACATGATCTACTACATGATCAACTACTGCTGCACAAAGCATCACTTTGTCTTTTGGGCTTCTCAGGGCAGCATGAGAAGCTGTCTGTTGCCTATATTTGCTGGTTCACCAAGGGAAAAATCTCATCATTGTTTTTCACAATACTCTTAGAAGGTATGGTAACATCTCCATTTCTTCATCTTGTTTTCAGTTGACTGAATGCAGTGAAATAATTGCATCTTGTTTCAACTAAAAAACCAGTTGCCCCTTTGGTTCTGCTACCCATCACAGCGATATACCGAAATACAGTTCAGGCACCAGTCCTGAACTGAATCCTGAAAAGCACAAAGCATCTTCAAATGTCATTGATTCCCTTCCCTCTCCTCCCTTGATTACAATCCTCTTCCCTTTAATGCATCAATGTTGTAAATAATCTGAAGACCGAGAGGAATATTTGGAGCTCCCCAGTAATACTGAAGAGACACATACATAGTATATTCTGCCCTTCTTTAAAAACAAGCAACTAATTTTAAAAATAGTTCTGATTTTAGAGCTGATAATGAAATGCAGCATTCAAGAAATTCTTGCCAATTGTGGAGTCTCGTAGCTTCTGAAACTGAGCTGTTGCCCCTCCTTTGGAAAAATGAGTGATGTACTCACCTAATAAGAGCAGTTCCATTATAATTTCCTGAAGGTTCTCCAATCAGAACGTGCTTGGATGAATGGGCTATCCCAACCACCCCAGAAGCTCCTTCATCGCCCAGAATAATGATGGTTGCCACACCTATTAAGAGGAAAAGCTTCTCATGGTAAATGAAAATGTAATTAATGAGCTAACTTTTGTAAATTTTGTGACATGAGTGGTTAAGCACTGGCTTCCCAGAGAGCCCATGGAATCCCTATCCTTGGAGATATTCAGTATTTGAGAGGACAAGGCATGCAGCAACCTGATTTAATTGTGAAGTCTCCTGTTCTTTGAGCAGGGTTTTCAACTAGATGCCCCCCTGGATGGTCCCTTACAAAGGAAATTATTCTATGATTCTTACAGGTCTGAACCTGGTTTTGGTTTTTGCTTCTTTTTGTTAAAGAATTCTTTAAGGACAATATTAACTATCTGAACACTAAAGTCTAAACCAACAATTAATTTAGAATGAAAAATTAGATCTAAAATTCTCCTTGATTTCTTCAGACAAGGAAACAACTTAGGGAAAAAGACTGACAGTCAAAACTGCTACCAACTAGCTGCACACAAAATATATAAGCACTGCAGACTAAAATAATTTGAACAGACTTACTAGAATTCTTATATGAAGTGTCTCAAAATAGAATGTAATGAATTAATTCTTTACCATTTACAGGAGATATCTCTGCATCACCAGTAGGGACTAGATGAATGGTAAAGGTTTCATTCCCCTCCAGTAGGCCATCTTGTACCACATGTAAAACAATCAACTTCTGGGATTCAGTCTGCATCATGTAAAGACCAGAAGATAAACAGATAGATATACACATTAAATGAAACTAAACAAAATAGTGTTATAAAAAAAGGTTTTTTTCTTTAACAGATCAAGTGTTAAGCACACCTATGCTTGATATATTTTGTAATATTTTTTAAATATGACATTTCTGATCTGACTGAAAAGCTTTCTTACAGATTAATAAATAGTAAAAATCATCTCTCAAACATTGTGTGCCACGCCAAAAATACCCTGGCTATTTTCAACTGAATAATGATTGAAATTACTTTGAAATTGTATTCACATAGAAGTTTTCAACTTAGAGGAAACTTTCTGTAGAAAAATCTTTTCCATCAGAAAGTGCATATTCAATAGAATACATACATTCTAAGGATTAACATATTAAGATTAGATATATTAGGTCATAGCAAATTCGTACCTAATCCACAATTCTGTCAGTGGGGCAGTAGCAAATGCTTAAAATAAGAAAATAGGAAAAAAGTAGGTACACATTGTATAACTTTAGAACACCATACATACATACTTGTATTCTTACATGTATGCATACAAAAGAACTTCGCAAAGAAAAACAATATTCAGGGCTATCAGTGGAGAAAGGATAGCAAAATGATAGCAAAACTTTGCCAAATACTGGTGGTCTTACCAAAAAAAAGCTATCTTCCAGCTGATTAAAAGTAAAAAAACCCCAAAACCAACAAATGGTATGCCTTTTTATTTAATGCAAAATAGCCTTGTACATACAGGATAGGTTATATTTTATGTTAAAACACTTTTCTTCATTAAATATTTTGCATAGACTGTAAAAGAACAATATTAAGATAAGAAGAGCTTGACAATATCCAATATTTCAGCTCCTACTTCAGTTTTAACTTGCCATGAACACAAATCAAATAACACTGTCCAGTTTGAAAGTCACTAGGGTGTTTTATTTTTTTTTTTTTTAAACCTGCAAATGTTTAGCATTCATTTATCATTCTCACCCTTTCAATATCAATTTTCTCTTTCANCTGAAAACAATTCAGATGTGAAAAGCCTATCTTCCTGGTGATTACATTATGCTGCCTTAGAAAGAGCATGTCAGCTTTCCTTTTCTGTTGGAACAAACACTGCATACTGCTAACCCCACCACTTCAAACTGGCCTTTTTCTAGTGTTATAATACTTAGTAACCCCCTACTTATATAAACACGTAACAACAACCATGAAAACACACATAAAAAGAAGAAAGTATTTATAAATCCAATAGTAAGTAATTTATTGCTATATCAGAAATACCTCGTTAAAGTGAAGGGTACCATTCAGAGGGGTCAAATCATATCTGGCTGCTTCCTCAAGAGTCCATAGCACTTTAACGGCTCCTCGTCCTCCTTGACTTCGACTTACAGTGAGCAATACAACTGCAGCAGAGTCATCAGGTGTCTGAGGTTCCTTCACTGTTACCTGATGAAGAAAGAGAAGGAGGATGTAGGAAAGGCTGTACCAAAAGGCATCAATTCTGACTTGAGATATACAACAAAAAACATTATCAATGACAACATATAATAAGGACAAGAGTGAACGTCAATAGGAAGATAATAGACATAAGGAATGTGTTGAATTCTGCTAGCAAAGATTAGTCATTCGTGTTATTTTTGTATGCCCTATGATTTAAAACAATTACAGACAATGAGTCACAAGCAGGCACAGCACCAGCAAAATGGAGAGCAGAAGAATCATTCACTGGCAAGGACTAAGATGAGATACGTTTCATGATTTCTTTCCAAAATTTACTTTCAGTAATACAGAGTATTACAAAACCATTTTAATATTCAACAGATACCAAAAATGCTACCTGGGATGTCCTGAATTGTTAGTATATTGAACTGAACTGATTCAGTCATGCAGAAATCTACATCTATGCAGCAGCACTTTCGTTGTTATTATCATCCTACACAGCTAGATGAAGAAAAGCACTAATATGCCTTTCAACGGAGTCACGTCTTCCACTGCAACGAAGGCTTATCAAAATCGGCTATGTGTTAGTGACACAAACTCACTATCCAGCTTTAAAAGAAAAGAGTGCAATCCAAATCACTCACATTCTTTTCTTCAAACCCAAATACTCCAACAGGGGAATCATTTGGTGGAATAGCGACGGTTACCAGGGTGTCATCCCCAAGTCTTGCACCACCTGTTACCCTCACGAGGGCAATCTTGAATATCTCAAGTAATTCAACTTCACTGTCATCTATGATTGTAATTTCTATTTCTCCTGTAGCCTGCAGAAATTGTTAAAAAAAAAAGCAACAAAGTTTCATTTATAATGTTCTGTGAATTTCTTGAAAAAAGTCTGAAATTTAAAATAGGTAAATTTTATCTAATAATAGATAAACACACATTGTTCAATTGTGCTTATTTCTTATCGTACTTGTATACTTATAATGAAATAACAAAATTTCAAGAGAGGTTTTTAAGTCCATCAATGTAAATCTTGTATGTTAAAAACAGCAGACTGCTCTGCTTTGGCACTCAATAGGAAGTGCAGGTAGACAATATCATACTTAAGCCAAAATTCTGCTCGCAAAGTATATCCTTCTAATGCCAAAGACCAGTTCTGTTCACTTGAAATCAAAACCCTTTGTGCACACGAAGTATTGTCAGGGGCAGCATGAAATTTAAAACTATAAGCAGAACACAGCTAAGAAAATATACAGGCAGATTCTGAGGATTTATGGAGAAGAGAGTTTATGTTACAAATTTTCAGTGTAACAGGCTTCATTATTAGAAATTATGTCTTCATTTGTGGAGGTACCAAAGGCATACAACACTGTTTGGTCAATGCTTATGAACATTCTGCTTCTCCGTGTTAAAGAACTGAATTCAGGAGCATCATTCAGATACATACGGCTATAAATAAAATGTTTTCAATAAAAAGATGCGAATTCTGCTGGAAGAAAACATGAGAAACTCTTAAGCTGGTGACCCAGACACAGTTAAACTTTCAGCAAGCACATACCTGCCCATCAGCAAATGTAAGGTTTCCAAATGATGGTCTGAAGTCTTCAAAGCTAGCAGTTGAATGAATGGCTTCCCAATACAGAGTTGCTGACCCAAACCTCCCAGCCTGGCGAACAACTGGAAGTTTCAGTATATTCTGTGGTGGTGGTACCTCATAACCAGCAACAGCTCCAGTTATATCCTGCAAATTCGACAAGAAACTGCTGAGTGTCACAGCAACCTTTCCCCCCCACCCCCCTTGCATATTGACTTGCAGGTAAAAATAAGTGAAGAAATACATAAGCACTTGTAAATTGGTCTGAATTTAACACTGGCCTTGCTCTGAACAGAAGTCTGGATTAGATGACCTCCTGAGGTCCCTTTCAGAATATTCTATGACAACAGTTTTAGCACTTCCAGCTCCCTAATAAATTTCATATATTAATTGTGAACAACCTTTTAAGAAAGAATTGTTTGTCTGGTATCTGGCCTTTTTATCCAGAACAATTTAGTGCCATAAACCCTATTAGAACACTATAAAAACTGGTCTGAAAAAACAGACTCTCTGGCTGGAATGCTACTTTAAATATTTTTCATTCAGATATACTTACCTTTGTAACATTGAAATTAAATACTCCTCTGGCATCATCATTTTCTTCAATTGTTATTTCAGCTGTTTCTAACCCAAGCCTCTTCACACTTGGCTGACCTCCAGTGGGAGAATCAACCAGTTGCACATCAGTAATATTTATTATAAATCCTTCCTGTAATTCTGGAACATTGTCCTGCAAAAGTATTTTTAATGTCACTTTTTCAATAAAACACTCTGAGTACTATAATACATGCAAGAAGCTAACTACTTGTAGGCTGCTTACTGTTCAAAAATTCTCAGCACTTGGGACAATACAACCAATCCCTTGCTTCACACCATATGAAAAGTGAAGAAGACTACCTTTACTGAGCTTTAGAAACTGAAGTTGGCAGTCAGATTCCACATCTATAAGAACAGTGGAAAATATTGCTGGCTGTCACTTGTTTCTCCTATCTATAAGAAGGGTGGCTAGATTTCAGATACTAAGCCAGAACTTAAAAAGCAATACCTCCATTTAATATATTTAAAGAATATACATATTTTTGGTGAAAAATTAACATTTCCTGAACTACAGAACAAATCTGTTAAGAGCCATGTGAAGTAAAATAAATCCTCTGTAAAAACCTGCAACAAGTTGAAAAAACAGCAACAAATTGAAAAACCAGCAAGAACCTAAGAAATTTATAATTTTTTCCTTTGTCATTATTATATGTTAATTTTGGGACTACAACAAAACAAAGAATTTGGTTCATTCCCAGTGATGAGTACTCGATTTTTTTTGAAAGAGATGGCTGCAATTCCTACTAATATACAACCATCTGATGAGGCAAGAATCCCACCTTAGCCATTTCTAGAATGCTAAATCGTAGTTCTGGTGTAGAAACAGTACCATTTTCCCTCTCCTTAAAAGACATTATTAGCTAAACTTCTTGTTAGACTACTCACAGGCAAAATAGTGACTACAACAGAAGTTATTGTTGCGTTCTCTGTCATAATGATTGTCTTCTTTTCCAGAATATAATCCTCATTCTCTGTTGCTTGGTTGGAGAGGGGGAGTTCAAAGTTAGGCACAGTGCTCAGCTGAACTGCAATCCCTCCAACAAACCCTTGTTCTCGAACTATTTTTAAAGTAAGAGTAGTTGAATTCACTTGCCCTATAACAAGGAGGGGAAAAAAAATCAGGACATGATTGTTTTAACCATTGCCCTGCTTCATTTTCAGCTCACCTAATTGTACTGGAGCTGCTTGCTAGAGCCCACTTCAATTCTGCTTAGCAACACAATACTTGGATAATTCAATGACTCAGGCAAATAAGCACATACAAGTGGTGTGAACACACACAACACACAGTGTGTACATCTGGAAAGCATTTTAAAACTGGATTTAGAGGAAGAAAAAGTATGGAATGTTTACAGTTTAAAATGTTTACTACATAAATTGTTACATCAACATTGCCATTTTTATTCAGTTTTCCTTCAAAACTCCCACCTCACTATTTTGCCTGGCCTTTATATGCCCAGGAGATCACTATTGATTCCAATACAGAAAGCAGCACTGGAGGCAGTCACTCTGGCTGTAAATTTTACATTTCCGTAACTCAAATGTTGAAGAAAATGAGATACACTTGTATTAGTCAGGCTCAGATCCCTTTTGGGAAAGCAGATTTGCAATTTTGTCCAATAAACCACCAAACACAGTATTTGGCTAAATGTGGGTTTGTGACTGGAGAAACAGAAACAGATAAAAGGCAACAGGCTTTGTACTTCAGACTAGTTTCTGTTACTTGTATTAACTAGATACTACTTCACAGTTAGCACCTCTATATATTTTGTTAAAAATTCAAGATTGGAAAAGAAACTGTGCAACAAATGAAATCTAAGAACATGCCTTGATTCCTAACTTCAAAGCATAAACATCTATAATTTGCGTGTGTGTGTATGTAAGTAACCAACAGAATCCCTTCACAATACTTTCAGGTGCTAAAAAAGGGGCAACGCTAATTCACTTTAAAATAGAATTGGTGAGGAGGTTTTATCTGCAATAACATTCTGATGGAAAACATAGTTTTCATAGATTTTATTTGTTAATATGGATGGAATATTAAATTGCCAGGAAAGCTCAATTGGGCTTTTGAAGTATGAATAGCCCATCAGGCAGATGCTGGAAAACCACTAGGCTGTAGAGGATGCCAGAGCAGTCAGCTGCCTAGCTCAGGCGCCTGAGCACCGTGGCAGCCCACCTGTGGCCAACTGCCTGGCAGATCGTTTACAATTTTCCTTTACAAATTCAACAATGGTGACTTTGAAAAACCACATATTTTTTCCCTAAGAATCAAGAAACAGACTTACCTTCAGGCTCTGTGACTTTAACAAAGAGAGACTCCATATGCCACCCAATCACACCATGCGGAGAGTCACTGGGCAAAATGGTGAGCACAGCTTTTGCCCTTTTGGGATCGATGACAGCTCCTTTTGTGGTATCCTCAACACCCACAGTGGTAACATGGGTAAGCGTGATTTCCACAATCTCTGAAAGCTCTGCAACACTGTCTGCAAGAATTGTCAGGGTGATTGTGGACAGGGCCTGACCTTCTGAAAATGTAATCTAAAGTTTTAGAGGGAGGGGAAAAAAAAGTAAAATTCTTCTCAATGCTGTTATACCAACTGTTTTATTCGATTAAAAAAATATATATACACACATATACATATACATATCATAGAATCATAGAATCAATCACAGAATCATAGAATACCAGGTTGGAAGTGACCTGGTCATCTGGTCCAACCTTTCTTGGCAAAATGATGGTCTAGACAAGATGGCCCACCACCCTGTCCAGTTGAATCTTAAAAGTGTCCGATGTTGGGGAATCTACCAAGTGGCTGATTGTTCTCATTGTGAAAAATTTCCCTCTTGGATCTATGTGGAATCTCCCCAGAAGTAACTTGTACCCATGACCCCTTATCTTTTCTGTGTGACTCCTTGTAAAAAGGGAGTCTCCATCTTCTTTGTAGCCACCCTTTAAATACTGGAACGTGGTGATAAGGTCTCCCCAAGCCTTCTTTTCTCAAGGCTGAAAAAACCCAGTTCTCTCAGCCTTTTCTCATACGGCAGGCTTCCCAGTCCTTTGATCATCTTTGTGGCCCTGCTCTGGACCTTCTGCAGCCTGTCTACATCCTTTTTGCATAGCAGGGACCAAAACTGAACACAGTATTGCAGGTGTGGCCTGACAAGTGCTGAGCAGAGTGGGATAACGACTTCTTTATGTCTGCTGGGGATGCCTTTGTTGATGCAACCCAGCATCCTGTTGGCTTTCTGTGCCACAGCAGCACACTGTTCACTCATATTGAGCTTGTTGTCCACCAGGAACCCCAGGTCTCTTTCCACAGAGCTGCTCCCCAGCCAGGTAGACCCCAGCCTGTGCTGAATTCCTGAATTATGTTTTTCCAGGTGCAAGACCTTACACTTCTCCTTGTTGAACTTCCTAAGGTTCTTGTTAGCCCACTCTTCCAGCCTACCCACGTCTTCCTGTAGGGTGGCTGTCCCTTCAGAAGTGTCCACTTCCCCACTCTGTTTGGTATCATCAGCACACTTTATCAGGGTATACTTGATCCCATCATCCAGCTCACTTATGAAGACACTAAAGAGCATTAGGCCCAATATTGATCCCTGGGGGGATCAGTTTGAAAAGGAACTACTTACCACCACCCTCTCTGGGTGCGGGCTGTCAGCCAGTTCCCCATCCACCACATGGACCACTTGTCTAGACCATAACACATCAGCTTCTGTAGGAGGAGGCTGTGCGAAACTGTATTGAGAGTCTTGGAGAAAGCCCAGTAGACAATGTCCACTGCTCGCCCCACCTCAATCGAGCAGATTACTTTGTTGTAGACAGTGATCAGGTTTGTCAAGCACAATTTGCCCTTGGTGAATCTGTGCTGCCTTTTCCCAGTCACATACTTCTTTTGACTTGTGATAGCACCCAGGAAGATTTGTTCCATAACTTTGCCAGGGACTAAGGTAAGACTGATGGGCCTATAACCTCCTGGATCCTCCTTTAAGCCCTTCTTGTAGATAGGGGTGACATTAGCCTTCTTCCAGTCTTCTGGGATGTCCCCTGATCTCCACAACTTCTCAAAGATTATGGAGAGAGGCCTCACAATGACATCAGCCAGCTCTTTCAACACCCTTGGGTGGAGATTATCAGGACCCATCGATTTGTAGGAGTCAAGCTCCTGTAGTAGTTCACCTACCAACTCTTCCTTCACTGACACTGGGTCTGTATTTGCATCAACCTGGATTTTTGTTCCCAAGGCCTGGGGCCCAACAGTGCTGGTAAAGACAGAGGTGAAGAAAGTGTTGAGAACTTCTGCCTTTTCAGAGTTGTTGGTGACTAATTCACCTCTCCTGTTTAACAGCAGGCCAATATTTTCCTTCTGTTTCTGCTTGTTGTTTATGTACCTGAAGAACTCTTTCCTGTAGTTTTTGACATCTCTGGCCAGTTTTGATTTGAGCTGAGCTTCTGCTTTTCTAACTGCACCTCTGCACACCCCGGCAATGCTCTTGTTCTCACCGGGTTTTTGTCTGCTTTTCCATCTCTGGTATACTTCTCTTTTGGTTTTGAGCAGACTCAGAAGCTTGCAGTTAAGCCAAGGGGGTCTCTTGCTCCACCTACTTCCCTTACCTTTAAAGGGGATGAACTGTTTTTGTGCTACCAGGAGAGCGTTCTTGAAAAACTCCCAGCACTCACTAGCTCTTTTATCCTCCATGGAAGCCTCCCATGGAATCCCTCCCAACAGAGCTCTGAGCGAGCTGAAGTTTGCTCTTCTAAAATCTGAAACCTTTGTCTTAGGACTAACCTTCAGCGTGCTCAGCAGGATCCCAGACTCCACAATATTGTGATCACTGCAGCCTAGGCTATAACTAACCAAGACACATATTACAAAGCCGGTTTTCTCGGTTTGTGAGTAGCAAGTCCGTCAGTGCCTCATTCCTGGTTGGCACATCTACCATTTGTATGAGGAAGCAGTCCTCTACACGTTCCAGGAACTTGATGGATGACATGTGAGCTGCTGTATTGTCCTCCCAACAAATGTCTGGGTAGTTGAAGTCATCTTAAGAACCAGGTTCTGTTTACCTGAAGCTTGCATAAGTGACCCAAATATTGCTTTGCTGGCCTTACTTTCTTGGTTTGGAGGTCAGTAGCAGATGCCTA
>VYZV01023893.1:0-12721 GCA_013401275.1 Pandion haliaetus
AAACCACGCCACACAAACCCATAACACAGGTACAAAACAGGACACCTAGTTTCAAGGTTAAACCTTGAAAGTCCTTCAAGTCCTCAGCACTGCAGACATTTTTAATCAGAGAATCTCTTCTCTACTTCATCTCCACATTACTCTATAGCTATACAGAGCAGATGTGACTCCCCCAACTCAATTCCTCACCAGACTGCAGAGTAAGACTTGGTCTCATTTTATTTCCTTGTGGTCCTGCCTGTTTGCTCTTCAGTGAATCTTATTATCCTGTCTGAACAGCCACACAGTTTAACGGGTGAGGCAGAGACTACTTCCCTGGACATCATTGCCTATAGTCTAGGGGGCAGGACACATTCTTGGGCAGTAAGAGATGTGGCTGTGAATCTGCTTGGCTATGGCAGGTATGCTTTCTGAGGGAGTGCTTTAACCCATAGGCAGCTACACAGTGGAAAAGACTGGACTATGCCCCATTCTTTAAAAGAATAACTGTAGGTATCAGACGCTATCTGCCCCATATGGCCAAGACACCCGCTCCCACGCTGGAGAGCTGAGGAGGGATTCCAGGCTTACTCCCATGCCAGTGTCTCATGGCCCACACAAGGCAGCTCCCACACAGCACACGGGATTTTCTAGGCAGTTGCTTCTCCCCACACACTATAAAAGAGAAGTGAACAGCTAAGACTGCATTTGGCATTAGGCACTGCAGTGTTTGATTTGTGGGGACTAAAATCTTACACTGGGCCAGTTTGATGTAGCTAAAAGACAGCCTCTGAATTCTGCTGATCAGTCCTTCACAGTTCTCTTTATGAAAAGAGAAATAAAGTCCTCCCAGCCTAACACTATTTCAGTAAACTCTCCAACAATAAAAATCTTGTGCTAGGTGGTTCTGTCCTGCTCTCCTGACTGCTCAGATGGGATGCATCAGCTGCCGGTCCCTCAGCTCACTGTGACTGCTTGGGAGCTGCCCATAAGGCTCTAGATTTAAGAACTGGCTCTTTGCTCTGCTCTGCAGGCTGAACTTGCCAACTTCTAAGTCATGCCATATTGCCATGGATTTGGGTTTTGAGATTGATTTTTTTTTTACTCTGTAGGTACTTTCAAGTTAGCTGAAGAAGGTTTGGGGGAAGGGAGGAAGGAGGGACAGATAGTAATTTGGTCTTCTGGTTAGATTCCCTTGACTATATGTTTCACAGAATCACAGACCGGTTGAGGTTGGAAGGCACCTGTGATGGTTTTGGCTGGGGTAGAGTTAATTTTCTTCACAGTAGCTAGTATGGGGCTATGTTTTGGATTTGTGCTGCAAACAGTGTTGATAATTCAGGGATGTTTTTGTTATTGCTGAGCAGTGCTTGCAGAGAGTCAAGGGCTGTTCTGCTCCTCACCCCACCCCACCAGCGAGCAAGCTGGGGGTCCACAAGGAGTTGGGAGGGGACACAGCTGGGAGAGCTGACCAAAGGGGTATTCCAGACCACACAACGTCATGCTCAGCCTATAAAGCTGGGGGAAGAAGAAGGAAGGGGGACGACATTGGGAGTGATGGCGTTTGTCTTCCCAATTGACTGTTCGGCATGATGGAGCCCTGCTTTCCTGGAGATGGCTGAACACCTGCCTGCCGATGGGAACTGGTGAATGAATTCCATGTTCTTCTTTGCTTGTGTGTGTGGCTTTTGCTTGACCTGTTAAACTGCTCTTTATCTCACCCCCCCCGAGTTTTCTCACTTTTACCCTTCTGATTCTCTCCCCCATCCCACTGGGGAGGAGCGAGCAAGCGGCTGGGTGGGACTCGGCTGCCGGCTGGGGTTAAACCACTCTGGAGGCCATCTGGTCCAACCACCCTGCTCAAGCAGGACCACCTACAGCCAGTTTCCCAGGACTGTGTCCAGATGGCTTTTGAATATCTTCAAGGACGGAAACTCCACAACCTCCCTGGGCAAGCTGTTCCAGTGCTGAGCTTAATAAAGTACATGTTCATATTCATAGCATGCTTAGTGTATTTCTCACATTTTATAAAATTAGGTGAGGACTCCATACACACAGAAGAAAAAAAAGGGTAACATTAAATTAGTGCTCAAAATTCTCAGTATGAAGCAATAGTGCCTGAGAAAAATCTGGCCTTTGTTCTCATGTAACCATACAATGAAAAAGCTGTGTGGAGCTGAGTATGGTATGAGAGAGTATTATTAATGCCATCGTCTCTTAGATGATCTCCCAGGGCTGTTTTCTTAGAAGGAATGCTCTAGCACTCAGTTATTTCTTGAAGGTTCCTTAACAGGCAATTAGGTGTAAAACCACCAAAAGAGCACAACCTCAATAGAGACTTGGGCCCATATATAAAAATAAATAAAATAAAATAATAAAATAGACTAGGGTTTTGATAAAATATAGAAATAAGGTAGAACTGAATACCTATGTCCAAAAATTCAATTCAAAGAACTCGGCACCAGCTGGTAGTAATGCTGGAGGCACCTTATCTCACTAGAAACTTGCCCATGCAGCTTGAAAATTCTTGTTTGGTGTAGCTCAATTTCCACATGTATCTGGAATTTCTTACCTATGAGTAACCAAACATCTCCTTAAGTCTCTTGAGATCCAGTCCAAAAGGCGGTCTCAGAGTTTATTTAAGACCCTCAAATAGGCAGGAGTCCACAAAGCAGAGTTGTGAAATCGCAACACCCTTTCTATCACCCACCTTCTGGTTAGAGCATTCACCCCTAAAATAGGACAGCTACTCCTAATTCACTCCATCAAAGTGGGCTTGAATAGAGGGGTGACTCCCACACTGCAGGGTGTCCCGGACAGTGTGCTTCAAGGAGTTGTTGACGCCTTTCCTGCTGAAGCTGGGCCTGCAAAGATTCATGAGATTTACAATTTCTTCTCTATATATATTCTTCATGGAGGCTAGTGCACTGAAGACCATGGATTACAGTGTGCATCAGAGCTGTGATTTTTAAAAGTGTTTTACTAATGTGTTCCACTTTCAGTCTTTTTAAAATACAGTGCAGTAGTTACAGTTTACAGAAACCTTGGAATATAGTATATACTGGATCTAATTTTTCTGGTGTACTTAGCTTACCAAATCCAGATGAAGTATGTAAACTACTGATATGTGCCAAGACCATCTATGTATTAGTGGCTTTCCTTACACAGGATAGAGGTCCAAGCCATAGCAGAGCAAAATAGCCCCAATTTCTTGTCTTTGTGGGTGCAAAGATGTAAGCACAAACTGATAGAGAAAAAAGGAGCAGCATCTTCTGACAATGTGAAGGGTACTTTATAAATCCTGAAATGCTCAAGGAAAAGAAAACAGTTTCTGCATAACTATCCTTGAACTGCAATACTGTTACGTGTGCTCAGGAACACCAGAAGCACAGAATGCTTGATTAAGGCAAGGCATACTGATGATTGGGAAAAGGAACTTTATTTTTTAATAAATATAATTTTGAAAGCACTCAGGCAGAGTCAATATTCTTAATTCTGTGGTCATGCAGTATCACAGGGACGTAGTTAAAAACTTATTTTGCTGAGCTGGGAAACATGCAGTTGCCAAGCAACATCTCATGTACCTTGAGAAAATATAACAATGCACATGATTATGTTGTGTCTCCAGATGCTGATATCATTGTATCTAATGCAGATTGTCATAGCCTGAGCCACCACCTAGCTATAACCATCATGCTGAGACTAGTCCTTGGTTTGCCAGCACCATTTATCAGCTGCAAGCCCATTTTTTAAACCTACAGCTTGAATCACTACTTGATGTAGTCAGTAACATAAGTAGAAGTTGGTTGGAAAGGAGCAGTAATGAACTGCATTAAACTCCATTAATTACTTTTCTTCTCATATCAAATTGTCAATCTAATAATATTAAATTATCAGTCTAAAATTATTAATATAGGTGGTGTTTTTTTACTGCATTTGGGAAAATAAAGATATTTATTTTTTTATTTTTATTTTTATTTTTATAAAGATATTTATAAAATGCATATCTCACAAGGCATCATCTCGCCAGAAGCCACAAAGATTTCTGGGATATGAGAGTCATATGAAAAAACTACACCCAGAATTAGAAATATTGGAGGTCTCCCAAAATAATTGTTGTGTGTTTTCAGGTTCTTGGAAAGGAAGAAAACATTCCTATTCTGGATCTCTTACTTACCCCAGGCTAGACTTTGCCATTCACATGGATGAGGCTTCATCCACTGTCACACTTGAAAATCCATAAAAGAAGGCATCAGCTCCTGTAGAGGTTCAAAAATACCAGTAATCTGTGTTATGAAAGCAAAACTACACCAACTCACATATATTCAAATGAACGACGTATTTTGTGTTGTATTTGTTGCAGTTGTTTGATGTTGGAGAATGATACCTGCAGGATGTCAATATAGGAAACCTTCCTTATCCTAGGACATCTTAGACGTTGTGGTTTCATAAGCCATGCCACCCTACTCAACAAGAACAACTGTATTTACATGGTAGTCAACAGGTAATAATTGGTCTGAGTCTGTATGAAAAACTGGTCCGTGTAGGTTAATTTTCTCAGATTTTATACAAATCTTACGCTCAAATATTATTACATAGTGAGGAGAGAAGGGAGAATCAGCTACTGTATTCAGGGAAGAAAAAAAAAAAGGTGGTTTGAGTATTTTCTTCTTGAGGTCTGGAAGCTTTGGGTTGGTAGCTGCAGAAACCGCCTCCTGGCAGTAGTCCTCTGCCCGCATCTTCCCACTGGAGGGAGCTGTGTCATCTGAAATACACCAACAGCCTCTGGAAACTGCCCCCGAGGGCCCCACGAAGGCTTTTTCTACACATCTCTTATCATCTGCACTTTTGAAAACTATGGATCATCTTAAACAGATATTGTCAGTCACGTTAAGTCTTTAGTCAAAATAAATTTTTGAAGCACTTAGTGTTAACAGAAAGATTTCAGTTATATGCGTGTATATGAGAAAGAGAGAGGACTTTAAAAAACATTATTCACTTGGAGACAAGTATTAGTGTGTAGTTTGCAATATTCGCATGCCCAATTATTGTGACATTGGGCTGCTGAACAGAAACAACAAAGGGAAGCTAAGAAAAAAGAAGACTAAGAAAAGTGCAAACAAATGCCAAAAATGAAAAGAAAAATTGCTCTTGAACTCCTTACTGATTTTCTTCTATGCGGACATGTCTTCTTGGACACTGGAACAAAAGCTTAAAAGCTTTACTTTGAAGCCACAGTTGTGAGGGTAAGGTCACTATATTTTACTTTTGAACTACTATGTCTCTCCTGATGATAACGGCCAGCAGCCCAAGTGTGCAGAGAGGGTCAGCTGCAACCCGAGATTATAACAGAAAGCTGGGTCCGGTAAAGGACGTGGGTACTCACAGCATCTCCTGCCTCCTGGACCCAGAGAGTCCATGCCTCTGCAGCAGGCACTTGGGCATTGCCTGAGGAATCATAGGCACCTCAAAATCCACCCCAAACGCTGTATGCTACACAAAAAGACTCTCACAGCCAGCCGGTAAGAAAAGCCAAGGGCAGAGAAATGTCTGAAGTCTCCCTCCTGCCCAGGGCTAGGTGTTTAGCGCAGAGTTTTGAGGGGGAGACTGCAGCAAGGCCCACCTTCCCTTTAGAGAGTCACACAAGTATCAAGGCTTTAGAAGAACAGCCTTCAGGTTAACCCTCATCTTTTAAGACCTGATGCCAGGAGAAGGACATTGTGATACCTTTTAATACAGGGGAGCAGCAGCCTGAGAAGCGGAAGGTCTGGATTCAATTCCTTCTGCAGCCTGAAACCATTCTGGCTGCCACCACCCAGCTCACCCAGCAGCACTCTCAGGCTATACTAGCAGCTGGTATTAAGCAAAATGTAGAAACAGCAGGTCTCCCCAGGCCCAGCTTAGTGCCTGTATCCCCTCCTACCTCCGTTTGCTCAGGTATCACCACTTTTAGCCATCTGACACCCCTCCTGCATGATTCTAGTCTGTCTTTTTGCAATAGTGAAGGTAAAAGTAGCTGAGCGAAAAAAGAACTTGGGAAAGCAGCACATTGCTGCTATCAGTAATCAAAAGAGAAAATGTTACAGAAATGGCCTTTCTTTTTCCACTCTTGCTTCTCTCCATGTATGCCTTTCTCTCGGGCAAGGGCTCAGCCAGAGGGTGGGTCAAGGGGCTAAATCGGAGAAATGGCAGCATGCTGGGTAGACCATTAATAGCAAGGCACTTTTTTAGCTTGCTAGGCTGCAGCTGTTCCCACCCCTCTAGCCCACACTAATGAATATGAAGACTAGCTAGATGCTTCTGCAAAAATGAACAAGGCTGACATTTGAAGTGTCATTGCTGGGCTTCAAAATTAATGCCCTTTTGAGATAAATGAGGGCGAATTGCAACCTTTAAACTATGGGCACGAACAGAAGCAGCCCAGAAAGCTGATATTCTGCAAAATCTGGATGGTCCATGCAGGCTATATAAGGATAGCAAGACAAGGAGTTGCGTTCCCCTACCTAACTTCTGAGGGTAAAATCCAGCAGCCTTATTCATATAAGCATTTTAGTTAAAGTCAGACAACAGCAGCATGATGAAGTACATAGGACTGATTTTTAAAAAGACAATTCTGATGCTGCTTCAAGCAGTTTCTTCTTTTAAACTTTACCCAACTTCTAATGTTCTCTACTCAAAACCATTAGCGTGAGAAGGTCAGGAGTAATGAATTAGCAGAAGTATTTATTTTTTAGCTGAGAACTGATGGAATAAACATAAACAATGCAAACGGAAAATTTAAAACCAAAAGATAATTATCAGAGTTGCAATTATCTGCTCATCAAAGACTTGAACTACCACTAACATAGCCCCATAGGCTCACTTGGAAGAGTTCTCTCAAACACACCAGTGTTCCCTCACCAGGCTTGGAAAGAAAAGCTAAACCAGAAACCATCTTAGCGCTTCTCTGGACAATATAGCTCTTAAATATAAGAAGTAAGATAAAGATCCAGAATAATGCTCAGGCATGTAAGCTGGCAGGTGTAAGGCACATGCCGTTGCCTAAATTTAGGTGTGAAGCTTACAAATTGGACATGCAGCTCATTAAGTTGAGAAGTGCAATACCAGAGTCTCAAAGCCTACCAACAGGACAAAAGTAGCCCCACAAAGAACACAAACCCTGCAGTGAGGATGCAATTACTTCTATAATTCTTCTCTTTCAAAATGGCAAGACTGCCTCAGCCTCTTCTCATTAAGTGAGAAAGTTATTACTCGGAATGCGTTCCTCCTTGTAATTACTAACTGGGAAGTGAATAGCAACACCATATAAAAAAAGGATAATATTCTTAACAACAGTAAAAGGCATAAAGTAACCTCATCACTTTCTATGTATTAGTTATGTCATTAGTCCTGTTAGCGCTGCTCAAAATGAACAAGTTACAAGAAAACATTAAAATGTACTTCATGACTGTAAAGCCAAAGGACTAAATATTGACATACCAATTACTGCTTTAAGTCTCATTAATTTCTTCAAACAAAATAGCAATGAAACTCATGTGGGGAGGTTTGGGTTTGGTGCTTTTCTTTTTGCTTTAGAAGAAATACAATGTCTGTTCATGTCCCAGACTGTGTCAGTCCTTCAGGGCTGAAATCTTACCTTATTGAGACAGAAGGATCTCTTTCATTTCAAGTCAGTGACTTCACTTGGAAGATTTTTTTCTTCTGTGATGTGAACCCACTCCACTGGATTCAGGTGTATTTCATGCTGAGAGCGCCATCGCATGCTTTTGAACATGGCAAATTGGCTGTATACACACACATACATATAGAAGGTTACCTAATGGTATTTTTCCTGAATCCTCCTTCAGATGACAGGCCAACAGGATTGCTTTCCAACGTGACTGCAAACAGTAAATGAATGAACACATTCTGCATAGGCTTAGCTGTGCATTTTATTCAGCAGCGAGGAACTACAAATAATAACCATATTCCTAATAGACTGTTGTTAACATTCAGCATATTACAGTCAGGTTCTATGAAGAGGATGTCATTCCATTCCTGTCTTATATGACCCCTGGTTATGATAGTAAGGAAAACTGGAACGAAATCCATACTAAAAGAAGTGTCTAAAATAAGTGAACCGTAGTGATCACCACTGAGGACATGCCCACCTCTCTTGATCAACTTTTGAAGGAGGTTAAATGACTTGGTTAAATGACTCATTTAGATTAGGCATATGACTTTAGTTGCCTAAATTTAGGTGTGTGAAGCTCGCAGAACGAACACTCAGATCATTATGTCCAAAAGAAACCCAGCAATTGCTCAATAGACAAAAACAGTAATCTGAAGAAGTACCTAGTAAATGCCTAGGGCTTGAAAATGGTTATGGACCCAGGTATAGCATGAATTTAAAGCACATTACCAATTCTACATACTCCACCTGTAGACACTTTTAGTGTGAAATAAGAATGCCTTTTCTTCGTTTACTCTGCTTCTGGAAGAGATTTGTGTCCACAGGCCCTTACAATGAATACACCCATGCCAGTGGTCAGAGTACTGTTCCTGGAAATGAAAGGTTAGTGACAGCTTAGGCTCACAGAGGACTCAGGTGAGGGAAACATCTTTCCTGAACTACTGAAGTTTGGGTGGCTCGTGATCCTCATTTCATTGCTGTGAAGACCCAGCTGAATGCTTTAGAGCCACTCACTTTCAGGTCAACCAGGGTGAAGTCCCAGCTCTTCTGCAGCCTGTGACAAACCCCATATGCCCAGATTTTGTCTCCATGTCTCAGGAGTTTATAAGCACAGAGCAACATTAAGTGCTGCACTGGTTGGGGGCAGGGGGGAGAAAAAAAAGCCTCGCTGGTCTTATATCTTAGATAAGCAACTGTATTTACTAAAATAATCTAATTACCAAGCAAATAGATTCGATTCTATAGAAATGTGCATCTTATCAGTGACAAACATTTGAACAAACTCTTTGAACAGCGCCTCTTACTGATTTTTCAATAACAATCAAATGTTTCATTGTTTAAATTAAAGCATGGTCTTTCATTTAGAGACTTACTGTCCAACTGTAAGATGACTGATTGACTGCAATTATAAAGCAAGATGAATTATTTCTGTCTTCTTTTCAGCCTAAAGAAAATTAGTGTGGGGTTTTGTTGTTTAAGGGGGTTGATGTGTTTCATTATGTGCTCACAGAGAACAGCTCAGTGATATTCCAGCAATCGGTTATATGGTCTATTTTTATTAGCAGCACAAGAAAGCAAATACTGCACAGCTCATCAGGCTGTGTAAATGAAATGCAATAATGAAGTTCTCAAGCAAGCAGAATCCAGCATGCCCGCCTAATTCCCTTTTTGTACCCAGTGCATGAAGTACTGCAGGAACTGCTCTCTGTATAAACACATCTCTGTTTTATCATACATAATTCAGGATTTCCAATTCCCTGATGGAGTAGATCATCTAACTCCACACACTGAGGTACAGTCCACAATCTCTGCACCAGTATTGTGCTGCTGCAGTACCCTACTGCACCGCATTATTGATATAACCCTGCCTCTTGCAACAACATATGTGCTCTCAATCAGCTTTACCCTAATACTTTTTAAATGTCTATAGCATCCTCCCTGCCAAGACCTGGATATGCTCTAAATGCAATAATTTAGAGCCCACAGAACAACACTGTGGATAAACAAGAGTTTTCAAGCATCATCCACAGGTGCACAAGGGTACATATAACAAGACTGTTCACAGCTCCAGCACTTGCTGCTCTTGAAATTGATGGGAAGTCTGTGGGGACCTCTTTGGGAACAGGTCTCAAAAGACAGGCATTTCTGTAATAACCTTCTGTGTCCTGTAAGTCACCTCAAACCTGGCATTGCAGAGCCCAGGCAGGGTCTGCTTCTGTGCAATCGCCATCCTCACAATGGGACTGCAGGCTGTGCAAATCAGTGCAGAATTGAGTCCGGAGACTTGAGCTGCCATGAACATCTTCAAAGAAGATTACACCCATGTAATAATGCACAATCCCTTGCCAATCCCTAAAGAAGGGTGGTGGGGGCGGGAATCAGATTTCTCAGCCAGCTCAATCCTGGTTGTCCTGGAGGCCAGCCGTAACTCAGGTATCCAGGATCTCTGCAGCTCTGAGACTGGCACACTCAAGCCTGCTGGGACATGGGTTCATCCTTGGTTGGTGGTCCTGCCATGGACACACAGCCCTGAGCCCAGCAGCTGAATGCAGGGAGATGAATCTCCAGAGCCAGAAGATGGTTTCTGCATCTTCACAGGCAATTGCCTTTGCAGAATAACAGAAGTGCTCCGACTGCAGCCTCTGGTTTGGCTCTGTGGAGCCAGGCCCATCCTCTGGCTGCGGCATCTAGCACAGAGGGAAGGGATGGTGTAGACATAGGCATCCAGACTCCCTCTGCCTCTGTCTCCTGGGGCGAAAGATCTGAGCAGTATTTTCCCGTGTAGGCTCAGTGGCAAGAGCGGGTCATGTCCTTCAGCCCCCAGAAGAGGAAGAGGGAGATAACTTCAAGTCTATGCCTCAACCACATCTCGGGCATGGCTTCCATGCCCAGCTCCTGGGTAAGGGAGACAGGGACTGGCCTGGCCAGAGGTGCCAGCCTGCATAGCCTCATGCAGGGCACGAGGGGACTTGACCACCATTCTCTGTCCTCAGTTTGCAAAAACACTGTGCTCTGCAATACCAGGTAAGACGCACAGCTCATTTCCAGCTAGTGCCCTGTGTCCCCTGGGAACATGGCCCACCGTCTTCTAAATCAGCCTGTCCCCAGCCTAACAGATGGACTGGAACAGTCAGGAGGGAAGACGTGAGCATCAAAGGCTGAGATGAAAATCAGAGTTGGGTGGGATTACGGACATGACTGCTCTTTTGAGGCTGGGCTTCTTATTCAAGGGATGTAATTTGACCATCCAGCTTGGAGTTAAATTGGCTTCAGACAATAAGCTCCTGTACTGAGATAGCTTTAGGTGATCTGAATCGGGATCAGCACTGGAAAGAAATTGTGCTGGGAGGGCAAGAGGAAGAAACATAATAAAATTACAGAGAACAAGATATGAAGAGGAATCCTGTTACCCTGATCGTGTAGGAGGTGAGAGCATGGTACCTAATGAAACTGAAAGATGAACTAAAAGGACAGATGTACATTTCCTGCAGAAATGCAGAGGTGTAGAAGTGAGCGACTGCAACACCAAGGCAACGTGTTTATAAGAATTAAATATAAACACAGGCAAGAATGTCTGCATGAGTACAGGTAACTGTGCCATTGCCCTCCGAGGGCCAGGCCCCCATAGCACTAAAGCTCAAATCCAGCCAAATTACTGGGTAGCCAGCTTGAACTTTCCCAGCAGCATATGATCCCAGCATTCACTCCTGTTTGTCCTGAAGGGTCAGGTCCTGGCAGCATCCTTTGGAAACTCCTTGTGAATAGTTTGCAACTTTGCCTAATCACTCCTGGACATACTTGACGTCAGTAGAGCCCTCTGTGCCTCCAGAAAGTCCCCTGCCTGTCTTTAACCTCCTCAGAGCTGACCTCCCTGCAGCCCAAAGTCTGCAGCTGTGGCCTTAGGTTTGGCTTTTGGCTTTGACCCGTGAATGACAGCCACATTCTTTGCCCATCACGAGGTAGCAGTGTCCATCACTCTTTGCTTTTTCCATGCGTTTTTTTTTGCAAGCTCTTCTCAGGCAAGGCTGAGTTTCAGGGCAGCCAGGGGAAAGGGAAAGGGGTTGTGCAACCTGAGTCACACCTGAGTCCTTTTGCAGGTCACTCCCAAGCTTAGAGCCTGGGACCTAGAAGTGTGGCTACCAGGCCTGTGAACGGCCATGCTCGACTCCCGACACGCACGGCCTCATCTCCGCCTGCAGAGCTGGCAGCCAGCTCATCCTCCGCAGCCCTGAAGGGCTGAGCCAGGTGCCAGCTCTGCAGGCAGAGAAAGAGGCTGTCCCCATCACTGTGGGAGGCACCCAGGAGCAAGGGCACGCCTGGGCCACCTCTCCCCTTCAGCGCTCCCAACTTCAGCTCTTCCTGCCCTTCTGGACCACCTTCTTCCTCTTCTCACAGCCCCAGCTTCGCAGGGAGGGCCGTGCACCATCGCTCGCAGGGCTGGAGTCCATCCTTCTAATGCCGACATCGAATGTGACCGCCTGACAGGGCCAGCCCCCACCCATGCCATGCACAGCGGATCAAGGGAGCAGCATTTTGTATGGCCTCCCACCCTGTTTTGCTCGTTTCCCCCATGAGCTGCAGGGAGTGCCCCACACACGGGTGCTGGCAGTCCTGCCCTCGAGAACAAGCTGCATCAGAAGGGCAGCAGCAGGCGGGCGAGGACGGTGGAGGCAAGACCCCCTGTGCTGAGGGCCACGGCCCTCCCCTTGGTGCCGCCATGCCCTGGCCCCTCTGGGTCCTGGCCGCTGGGCACGCCGGTGCTCAGCACGGCCGTGCCCTCCCTCCACAGAAACAGGGGCGGAACCGGGGTCCGCAAGGGCACATCTCCCTTCTAGCCTCTCCCCTCCCCGTGCGGCTTGGCGGTGCCGGCAGCGCGGGGCTTTAACTTTCCCCGCCGGATCAAGGGCTTTCTGTCGCCGTATCTCCGCCTCACAGCCCTGTCCCCTAAGGGCACCCGGCCACCCTATGCCGCGGGGCGGGGGCCCCTTCCCTCCCGCCCGGGTGCGACGGGCCTCCTAGGCCTCCCGCCGCGGGGCATCCGAGGGAGGCGGGCGGCGGGGCCTGCGGGCC